>JARACY010000345.1:0-102703 GCA_029255725.1 Scrobipalpa atriplicella
ACAGAAGCCGATCCTGCTTTCATTATTTTGCATTACATTTTACATTGCGTCAGGAAACTTTTGTAGGCTGACTGACTTTTATTGAAGAAGCGATCACACGGTGTGTGACTATTCATTTTTACAAGAGATTGCGCGAAATGTACGCCTTCACGACCGTGTCTCATTTCAAAGTGGAAAGAGTTATCACGTAGTAGCTACGAGTATAAATGAATGTGGTCGATCAAGAAACTCGTTTTTATTTGTAAGTAACTTTTATCTTATAAAAGGAAATGAAACAGTTCTTCTTCTTATAAAGTTTAAACTTTATTAACTTTGCTACATCACTATTCTTTAAATTCTTGAGTCTCAACTTATTATACTTAACTAGGTACGTCACGTATATAAACACTATCTTATTTACCACTATTTCGATTGATATGTCCAAACTTCGATCGGCTTAAATTTTCTTAAATAAAATTAATACACTTTACGGTTTAAATGAAAATACCGGAGATCTGACACACCTAAAATAATTAACCTTAGCGAAGTTTAGGTAGGTACCTATATCGTGGAATACTCATTTTGTGATATTCATTCATTAATATTCGAAGACGGAGGCAAGTCGCGTCCAGCGAGTCGCCAGCACCTTCACGAGAAGTAAATATTGCCCCATAAAAACCAAAGTCCCAGTCGACGATCACTAAACTCGACATTCTATTGAAGAATCGGAAACCTCTTTACATCCAGTCTTGCGCTCCTTGACAGGCTGCACCTTCAGAAGCTCCACTAGATAAGTAATACTTTTGGTAGATAAAATGCTAATTGTCATGAAACATTACACTATCTTTGCCGCCGAACCGGGCGCTAGTAGGCGGGGGGCGCCAGCATGCCGCTGGCGTGGACGGAGTGCTCGGTGGCGTCGGGCTCGGCGGTGGAGGGGGCGTCCTCGGCAGCGGGGGGAGCGTCGCGCGCCTCCTGCGTCAGGTACGCGGCGGGGTCATCCCCGACCATGCCATCATCGTCCTCGTACGGGCCCTGCGTCGGCTCCTCCTTCTGCTCCTGGTCGTGCGAGTGCGCATCAGCCGCGCGGGAGTAGTGGGAGTCGATCTGCGGGGGTGACTTGAGCAGCGCGTTTGTCTTGAGGTGCGGCGACTGCAGGCCGTCGAGCGAGGACGGGCGCAGTTTGCCGATGAGGTCGTTGAGGGTGAAGTGGGTGGGCAGGTGCTCGGAGCGCGGCGGCGGCGGCGACGTTGACGTCAGCGGGTGCGCCGTCGTCGTGGTCGTCAGCGAGAGGGGCTTCCTGCACAACAGACGACCCTCATGTTAGAGAGTCGCTTGCACGCTGGCTAAAACTGTCGTCACCGCGGTGACAGACGATTTTAGACAGGTTAATAAATTCAAAGTTATTTAATTTTGAGTTAGTTACATCACAAACATTTAAAGTATCAGAGATACCAAGCAAAGCCCCCTTCACCCACCCACCAAATGGATGATGAATTTGGAAAAACTCTAATACAAAAACATTTAAACCAAATCTAATGGCCAAAGACTTTTACTGGGTGTAGGGCTCTTGTTTGGTGGTTGGGTTCGCGCAGAGGCCTAATCCCGCGGGCCCGCGCTTGAAACACTGCGCAGCTAAAGGAATGTTAGCACACACTACTGCAACTAAACTACTGTAGTCCTGGAGTAGTCTGAGGACTTGTGGCTGCGCGTTTGGCCGGGGAGTGGGCCTCCGGAGACGGCTGGCATCTCACCTGGCATTACCCCTGCGCGGAGGACACGGGGATGGAGCCGTAGTTGTAGTAGTAGCAGCGCGTCTGCTCGCAGATGAAGTCCTTGATCTCGCCGCAGTGCTGAGGCTCCCAGTGGAAGGTTGGCGCCTTGAGGGCCACGCACCCGTTCGTCATCACGTGCTCCGTTCTGGAAAACAGACTAGTTCTTATGCAATACATGTTTTTGCACTAGCATTCCTTACACCAAAGTGTCTCTATGCCTGAATGGAACTTCATGAAATTCAGTAACAATTTTCCAAATATAATGCACTTTTTCATTGAAACTTCTGAGTCCAGAAAATTATTTACTGGATTCTCCCACGTTACAGTTGGTTGGATCCCATTAGCTGGTCTCTTCAGACGTTTTCCTATTATTAAGTCGTCATGTCATGATTGCATAACGGTTTTTAAACCATACAATTTATTACCCTTTTCTATTTGATGTTGTTCTGTCGGATGAGACAGTAGGGGCCTGTGTAGGTACCTAGCTACATGTTTAAGAGTTTGCATCAATGGAATTTAAATCAATTTTGAAAATATCTTGTTCATCAATAAAATGTTGTTTGGGTCAGATTTGATTGGAAAGTATTTGAATCCTGACATTAAGCTTCATCTTCAGGTTTTATTTGGAAAATTGTTACTGAATTTCATGAAGTTCCATTCAGGCATAGAGACACTTTGGTGTAAGGAATGCTAGTGCAAAAACATGTATTGCATAAGAACTAGTCTGTTTTCCAGAACGGAGCACGTGATGACGAACGGGTGCGTGGCCCTCAAGGCGCCAACCTTCCACTGGGAGCCTCAGCACTGCGGCGAGATCAAGGACTTCATCTGCGAGCAGACGCGCTGCTACTACTACAACTACGGCTCCATCCCCGTGTCCTCCGCGCAGGGGTAATGCCAGGTGAGATGCCAGCCGTCTCCGGAGGCCCACTCCCCGGCCAAACGCGCAGCCACAAGTCCTCAGACTACTCCAGGACTACAGTAGTTTAGTTGCAGTAGTGTGTGCTAACATTCCTTTAGCTGCGCAGTGTTTCAAGCGCGGGCCCGCGGGATTAGGCCTCTGCGCGAACCCAACCACCAAACAAGAGCCCTACACCCAGTAAAAGTCTTTGGCCATTAGATTTGGTTTAAATGTTTTTGTATTAGAGTTTTTCCAAATTCATCATCCATTTGGTGGGTGGGTGAAGGGGGCTTTGCTTGGTATCTCTGATACTTTAAATGTTTGTGATGTAACTAACTCAAAATTAAATAACTTTGAATTTATTAACCTGTCTAAAATCGTCTGTCACCGCGGTGACGACAGTTTTAGCCAGCGTGCAAGCGACTCTCTAACATGAGGGTCGTCTGTTGTGCAGGAAGCCCCTCTCGCTGACGACCACGACGACGGCGCACCCGCTGACGTCAACGTCGCCGCCGCCGCCGCGCTCCGAGCACCTGCCCACCCACTTCACCCTCAACGACCTCATCGGCAAACTGCGCCCGTCCTCGCTCGACGGCCTGCAGTCGCCGCACCTCAAGACAAACGCGCTGCTCAAGTCACCCCCGCAGATCGACTCCCACTACTCCCGCGCGGCTGATGCGCACTCGCACGACCAGGAGCAGAAGGAGGAGCCGACGCAGGGCCCGTACGAGGACGATGATGGCATGGTCGGGGATGACCCCGCCGCGTACCTGACGCAGGAGGCGCGCGACGCTCCCCCCGCTGCCGAGGACGCCCCCTCCACCGCCGAGCCCGACGCCACCGAGCACTCCGTCCACGCCAGCGGCATGCTGGCGCCCCCCGCCTACTAGCGCCCGGTTCGGCGGCAAAGATAGTGTAATGTTTCATGACAATTAGCATTTTATCTACCAAAAGTATTACTTATCTAGTGGAGCTTCTGAAGGTGCAGCCTGTCAAGGAGCGCAAGACTGGATGTAAAGAGGTTTCCGATTCTTCAATAGAATGTCGAGTTTAGTGATCGTCGACTGGGACTTTGGTTTTTATGGGGCAATATTTACTTCTCGTGAAGGTGCTGGCGACTCGCTGGACGCGACTTGCCTCCGTCTTCGAATATTAATGAATGAATATCACAAAATGAGTATTCCACGATATAGGTACCTACCTAAACTTCGCTAAGGTTAATTATTTTAGGTGTGTCAGATCTCCGGTATTTTCATTTAAACCGTAAAGTGTATTAATTTTATTTAAGAAAATTTAAGCCGATCGAAGTTTGGACATATCAATCGAAATAGTGGTAAATAAGATAGTGTTTATATACGTGACGTACCTAGTTAAGTATAATAAGTTGAGACTCAAGAATTTAAAGAATAGTGATGTAGCAAAGTTAATAAAGTTTAAACTTTATAAGAAGAAGAACTGTTTCATTTCCTTTTATAAGATAAAAGTTACTTACAAATAAAAACGAGTTTCTTGATCGACCACATTCATTTATACTCGTAGCTACTACGTGATAACTCTTTCCACTTTGAAATGAGACACGGTCGTGAAGGCGTACATTTCGCGCAATCTCTTGTAAAAATGAATAGTCACACACCGTGTGATCGCTTCTTCAATAAAAGTCAGTCAGCCTACAAAAGTTTCCTGACGCAATGTAAAATGTAATGCAAAATAATGAAAGCAGGATCGGCTTCTGTTTGCAAAACTTTTAGTTACTCGTAGCACTAAATAAAGCTAAAACAAAAACTGACTCACCAGCCGTTGATGACCCCTTCCACATTGAGCATGGGTACGATCTTGAAGACGTACTTGGCTCGCAGAGCGGTGGCTGACGGGGAGTCTTCCAAGATGTTTCTCAGGGTGCCATCTATCTCTCAAAAGAGATTGCGATCCATTGTCCAACAAGCATGGTTACAAGGTTCTTCACAGACAGAAGCCAGTCAAGCTTTTAACATTCCACGAACCTACAGAAGTGTATTTTCTGATAGTTGGTCCCTGAAAGAAGGACCGTCTTCTTTCTGCAAAACCCTAAGGTAGTACTCGCTAGAGCTGAAGGAAAATGACTCACCAGCCGTTGATGACCCCTTCCACATTGAGCATGGGTACGATCTTGAAGACGTACTTAGCTCGCAGAGCGGTGGCTGACGGGGAGTCTTCCAGGATGTTTCTCAAGGTGCCATCCATCACCCAGGAGGCGTTGCTCTCTCCAGGGTGAACTCGAGCCGTCAAGAATATTATTTCGCGATCCTGAAAACAATATATAAATTAATAATATTATAAATAACAAATATTTTTTTTACGCTAAGCCACTGTAGCTTAGTTGGTTAAGAGCGTTAGACCGGTTTTCCAAAGACGATTCCTATGATTTTACAACCAAAATTTATCGCGTGTGACCCGGATAAAAGTAAAATGAGTAAAAATTTATAAGATCGATAAAAGTAGAAATTGACTCTATTGTAAAATATAGGATGGTAGCTGCGACAGATGCCATTCGGAAGGAAAACAAAAGAAAATATATCTAAAATCCATACAAATTGCATTTGTCACAGCTACAATCTTACAGTTTTTCGAGTATAGTCCAGACCAACTGTGATAGAGTCAACGATGAAGCGGGTTTATTCAAAATTCAGAAGTCACCAGCATTCTTATACACTGGTGAAACTCAGCAAGCCTTCGTACTCCGGTACTTCGTACTTGGTGGTCCCGCCAAGCGCCAAGCAATTACGGTTTAGAGTAGAAAAAAAAATAGGTACTAGTTACCACGACAGGGTTAGTCGGCGTATCTTCAGCGGTGACGGTGAGCAGAGGCACCTCGTTGTTATTGATGGAGTAGCAGAGCGGTTCAGCACGGAGATACGCACCAGTTGGCATGTTCAGACTCCAATGCCAGATACGTGTCTGCGGAAAAGAGTAGCTCGGTAGAAATATAGAGACAAAAATCTATCAGCTGATCGAATTAATTTAGGTAACTCGATTTCTTCGTTCTGATTCAGAATAGCATCTCCCAATCTTCCTGCCTGCGCTCAAATCATCCCACCAAAATTATCGATCGTAGCTAGTGAATTATTTCATTCGAAGTCTCGCCTTGTAAACAACATATGGCAACACAAAAGTAAACATTTGCTTTGACAGCCACAGCAGGCATTGGCCTCGATTCACGCCGTCCAGTTACTAATTCTAATTCTTAGTAGCGCTGTCACTTTCTTATATTTGACATAAGAACAGGATAACAAATAAACACATGACATTGAAATTCCTAATCTGACATAAGACTGCTTAAATTACGTAGAATTAGTGAGCACGCTCTATGGTCATTCCTTATTTAAAGCGCTGTACGTCAAATTAGGAATGTCAAAGTCACGTGTTTGTTTGCTATCCTGTTCTTATGTCAAATTTAAGAAAATGACAGCGCTACTAAGAATTAGAATTAGTAATAGTGCGTCCTGAATTAGCACCATAGCTGTAGTAGAGTGACCAAAAAGAATAGATCTGGTGATAGAAATACCCGTATTATTTGATATCTTTACTCACCATCATCATAGAGTACGTGAAAGGGAAATGGTAAGCCAGGTAGCAGATATCATTTGAATGTGGGAAATCAATGTTGAAGGTGACGGTTAGGTAGCATTTGTTGTGATTCCTCTGGTTCGCGTAGTGGTAACTGTTGCGGTAGTAGCAGATGTCTGAGCCTGCTCGCACCCATCCTGTGAAAATGCAGTTACATATATAAGTATTTGTAGTTGAGCCAAAATTTATTGATTAATCGATGAGAATACTAACCTAACTTAGTTATTAGTAGTAAAAAAATAAATAAAACTTTCCCAAAGATGCATAGGTTGAAATATGAAAAAGAATTTGAGCCTCCCATCCAAAACGACTCGATCAGCTTGCCGGCTTGCCATGTCTAGCACCACTATGATGCCATTTGTAGTACCCTTTTTCATACTTTGACCTATGTTCCTTAGCGAAATTTGTTCAGTTTCATGGATATGTTTAATATTATATGAATACCTGGTCTCCCAAGAATGGCTTCTTTCACGGAATACATGACCGGTTTCATGCCAAAGTTGAACTGGCTGTCAGACTTCTCGCAGTTGACGATGTTGAAGATGTACGGCCTCCCCATCTGCATGTTGCGGACTTCGAAGTAGAACCATTGGTGACGTTTGTTGGAGTTCACGTCTGGCATCAGAATTAGCTCGTACTCTCGAGGACCTACCTGGGATTGATAAAATATATGATTTGGATGAATTTATGCCACAAAAATCATTGTGATTGAAAGTCCACAACGCGCTAAAGGAAACAAGTAATATTGAAACCATTAATTGTTTTTATTGAGGCTAGCACCAACACCATTATATTCCTCCATTATCTTATCAGAGTCTGATAAGATAATCAGATACAAGTTTAATATAAGTAGATACCTGAATAGCTTTCCTAAGGTTGCCAGATTCAAATCTTGATTCGAAACTTAGTTTTGTCGAGAATCCAGTTAATCTGCTGATGTCTACTTCGTCGTTGTTACTTAGAAAGAGACTGTCGTTAATGGTACTAAAATTAAAATAAAACCATCAATAGAAGAAAATGAAATCATCAAAGTAGGTATATATTAAATTGATCTTTATAATTACATTTTCTGGGAGTTTTCAGGTGGGATCGGCTGCTTTTCAGCATTGACTAATGCATCCAAGTCGTAAACAACTTCACTCATGTATGCATCTGGATTGATTGCTCTATCTACGCAAGACAAAAGCTTGTTTCTGAAAAAAAAAAACAGTTCAATATATTATTAATGAAAAAAAATGTAATGTTGATATCAAAATCGTCAAATTGTTAAAAAATATATAATTGAATTGTGGTAGGCGATGGATGGAACACCTTTTCCAAATGAGCAACAAGGGAAAACAGAATATAAAAAATACTCTTTGTATTGTATAGTTTTTGTTTAATACACATTACACACCTGCAAGCGATCCTCTCCATTTTGTATAAAGGTTCAGGGTGGTTATGACTCTGTCCGCCATTCATATCCGGATACGCCACCTTCACAAACGGTATGATACTTCGAACTCTTGAGGATATCGTGCAATAAACAGACGACAACGATCTGTACTTGGCAATGTCCTTGTGTAATTTTAAAGATGAACACGAAGTGGAAGCTGGAAAAGAGAATGTAAGTATCGATCATCAAAGCTTCCACGTCTTACTTGAAATTAGGCATTTGATTAATATTGTTAAACAGGTCCACTTACAGGAAGTTTCGTGTATTTTAAGACCGCTTGTGATTGGCGGTGATTGTGACGGAGTCTGGTTACTGCCTAAAACGTTGTCAATTTCTGGGGTCATCACAGTACTGAGGGAAGTCGGCAAGGTCAATTTTCCGGTCGGGGATGATAAGAAGTCTTCCAAAATTGAGCCTCGAGAATTTGAGCGGCTCTTTACTAGTCTTAGTTGTTTATTATAAGATCCAAACTCTTTGAAGTAAGTAAAATATCTGAAAGCAAATTGTAAGTAAGGAACACTTTACATTAAGCTGAAAAAAACAATTAAGTATATAATTCTGTATACTTTTTCAAGTCTTCTGTTTCTCTCTCATTGGGGTTAATCCATATTGAACTTTGTACACTATCTCCACCTTTGAGTAACACTTTTTCAGCTTCATCGTTCTCTGCCTTTTCTGGGTCGTCCAAATCAAAATCTGGGAATTCATCTACGCTTTCTGTATCAGCGTCTGGAGTGTCGTCCTCCAAATCAGAATTGACAGTCTTCGAATCAGAGTTTAGTCCATCTTCATCTTGGCATGGCCACAGAGTGTTTGTGCCTGCCAAAATAATGAGCCTGTTATACAAATGAACTCTCCAATAATTTGACCTACATTTTATTACCCTAAACCCACTTACCTTTGAGTATAGGACTGAGGTTAAACGAAGCAGGACTGCAAACAGGGACAGGCAACGCCTGGTGCTTGAGGCATAGAGTGATGACGGAGCAAACTCTAGCCAGCAGACCATCAAACTCTGGCTCATCCGGGCATTGCGAGCAGAATCGGTGAAGAATTTGGACATGTTTTTTCGTGCATAAGGCTCGTCGACCAGCCTCTGAAAAAATTACAATACCACAGAATATCAATGGGCCCGATTCGTAACTATCCCGACCTACCTAAATCTCAACTAAAATTATTGCCATCCCGTTCTGTTCTCTCATGATATAATTTATCATAGCTTTTTGTTTGATTCTGTTTGACCTAGTAAGACAGATAAGCGAAAGTTTGTTAGTGACAGTCAAGAACACATTAGTTTGAATGAAGTGAAGGTAATTATTTACAGATGGACAAAAAGACTGTTGTCTTACCTGAGAAGTGCAGTGGCAAAAGCTCATCGTAACTTGCAATGAATGTACAACCCAAAATATTTATATTAACATACTTATAAAACTATTTCTTGCAAAACATCCTCTAGCGGACAAACCATAAGCATTTCATGTGTCTATCCTAAATCATCACTACTATAAGCTTTGGCATACTTATGTTGCACAGGTGCTGTAGAGTCTGCAGTATGTGAGCGCAAATCTTCAGCCTCATGCGACCCTCGTAGCGGTCCCAGCGGTCGAACACCCTGAGCAGCACCGACGAGAGGCCTGTCTTCACGATCTGCATGCAGCACACCTCTGTGTGAGTTACGCACAGGTGACTCAAGTGACATACTTATGCCCGCATCAACAATCAGCTCAAGTCTGAGAGCAATTTTGAGATCATTATCAGAAACTTCATTTGAAAGGATATGTCGTCGGTCAATTGCATAGCTCTCAGTTTTGAGACAGATTCATGAATACGGACTAAAACGCGCGTTGGATGTGCTACAGTTTACATAAACAATGGTTCTGACTTTTAAAACATCCAGTGTGTTCATAATGATGCACATTCGAGTGATTGTACACCCAGTGTGAATAACATTAACATTCAATGTCGTGAACAGCTATTTCAATTGTCTTGACAACATAAAATCTATTAATCACATTAATGGATCCTCATCGTGATAAATGAATAGTGAATTTGAAAAGTGAAGGAACTCAACTGTTTTTGCTGAAGTAGTCAACGGCATCAAGGCAAAGACGAAGTCTTGCGGTGGGGATGAAGCCAAGACTCACTAATACGCGTTCGTAGGTCGCTACGACGCCGTCCCGGACTAAGATCGACGTAGTTATCGCTGAAATAATAGAAATTAGAATTAGACAAGTTATCAAACTTTATGAATATTATTTATTATGTGATAAAGATAACTGTATTTGTTTTTGTAAACTTCTAGATAATAAGATGCTTACCGTTTTTAGCAAGCTGTTTCATTATAACAAGCATTGGGAAGATAAGTTTATTGTCAGTAAAATGTCCTTTCAAAATGAGATGCATTGTTCTAACGCATCCGATCATCCTTACTTTCATCGCAAATTTGGAATCTGAAATGGTAGAGATAATAATTATTACGAGTACAAATTTAAAAAGAACCTACACTACAACTAAGATATTTCAAAGCACAAACGCATTCTATATTTTATAAATTTTTGACACTTAAATTGTTAATGCTTTTTAAATAAAACTTCTAAATAAACATACGAAAAATTTCGCACGGGAGTGCTTTTGTATAATAGATTCGAGAGATGGCGCTGTAGCGTTCACATAAAACGCTTGAAACATACGACTAATTTCGAAGTCACGGTGGCCTAGTGGTTAAGGCATCGGCACGGTACGCCGAAGATGCGAAGTTTTTCGTATGTTTATTTAGAAGTTTTATTTAAAACGCATTCTACGTAAGTTTCTAGTTATCTTTAGTAACCTCTTGAGCAAAGCGGAGTAAGTATCCACATAAGATCTTGCAGAATCATTTCGCTACCAGCGTTCCTCTCGCGCTTGTCATGCATAGTGGAGAGGACTTTTCGGAGAATCGCCTGAGTTCCCTTCATTTGTATAAAATCCTGGGAGCACAGTGCTCGCGCTAGGTTGTTTGCTGCAATCAACCACATGCATTAGAGAGTAAACCCTACCTTTCGGCGCTAAGGCAGCGATGATCCAGATGAGGTCCTGAATCATCAGATCGCCAGTCAAGTTTCCGTCGCGTTTCATGTGCATCGAGAGCAACAGGCGGACCATCGATTGGGTCCCGTTTATCGATATGAAGTTCTGGAGACACTGCTGCCTCGCGAGGTTGTTCGCTGAAATTATCGTTTTTGATAATTCCCGAATGGTAATGAGGGCATAGAAAAGCATGAATTGTCATAATAATTGAGGTCAGCGATAGATTATAGAAGCCAAATTCAGTAATTCGATTAGCCGAGACCGGTAGTGCCGCCTACCATGTCATCGAGATATACATCCATTGTTTATCGTGAGTAATGTGTATGTTAATGACATAGCTGGTGAAATATCAATTGACGTTACAATCGCCGAGATATAACGTGACTATGAACGTGACAAGGCCGTGTTTTCAAGTAGTCCAATGTCAAGCCTATATCTATAGTTTGAGCTTTAAATGCCAGTAGGCGAGGCTACTAGGAGAGGATTTGGTAAGCATTGGTATTTCAGTGCATAACGAGTTAGTGCGACAGACCTGTTATACTTTATATCCTGTACAAAATTATTTCATCATAATCGTAACGTGAACATGCTAAGCGTTTTTTTGTGAGTAGGTAATTGTTTTTAATATTGACGTTATTATTAATAATAATCCTTTTCCGTTTCTTTAGCAAGAACATCAAGTTGCAATTTTAAGATAACGTTGTCTTAATTAAGGGGACGCATTGGAATATCTGTTTTACTTGACTCATGCATTAGATTTTTTTTGTGAGCCTGTGATGTCTCACAATGCGTTAGATTAAATTAATAAAAATAAAAGCGATAAAAAAATCTTCATTCGACGTACCGCTTTTAACTTCGGGAAGTTTGATCTCTTTTCCTGCCTTTTTATTATTAAATTTCTTTTTGTTGTTTGTCGCCGTGACATCTAGTATATGAGAAAGGTTTTAATTGTAAGGGAAATGTTCGTGAATTACAACTTACTTATACATTAAATAAAAAAAATACTTTACCTGAACATTTCTTTCCTTTGCCTTGTTTTAAGCATAATATTTCTCTGAATATTGCTGTGATATAAGTACAAGTGGCCGAGTCTCTTGAAGTCTGGAAAATAATAATTATTCATAATATGGTCGGAGTGTGGAAATGCCAGTGCCTAAAGGTATCAGGGCGATGTCGCCCCATTGTTGACTCTGTATAGATCACCACTGGACTAGACTAAAGTCAAAGGTAGTGTCCAGATTTAGACATGGCAAATCTATTTTTTTTTGCATCGAATTTGGTTAATAGAAAGTTAGATTGGGTTGCAGAGGTCAGATGGCGGTCACTCTGTGTAAACCAGTACCCTCGTTCAATCCCCTAGATTAGGAAGCCGACTCCGTGAAATACAGGAAAAAAAGGCTAGGAAGGTATAGAAAGTTGATTATGAAGAAAATAAAAATGGTATTGAAATAAAAGCGGTACTAACGATAGAGGAACTTACATCCAATATTGCAAGTAGCATCTGTATGGCACCAGTTTGTTTGCTCCATAACTTCTCCAATGTGCTTTGTCGGACATGTTTATCTGTAACAAAAAAAAGGAAAATGTTGTTTTATAAAATGTAAACAACAATTTTTTATTCTCTTCCTGATAGAAAGGGTAACAAGGCTGACGTTAAAAATACCTTCAAAGGTATTTAAAGTAAGATTGGAAGATTTCCAAACCATAATAATCAAATCAAAATCAAGCATCTGTTTGGGACTTGTTTTTAGTGCCCAAGAGTTCACGCAGCAGCACCTGTAAAATGCACTCTCTATTTTAGCCAATTTCAGTACGGCACAAAATATGACTGACATCATGCCATCAGACCAAAAAGATAGTAAAGGATCATACATCAGAAAATCATCCTCGTTCTCAAGTCGTGATCTGACAAATTTCAAATATAGAACAACAATTACATTGTTCCTACTGAGTTCCCGCCACTAGATGGCCTCGCACGGCATAATGTCGAGCGGCGATGACCGCTCAGTCAGAGACATGCTACACCTTCAATGGTGCCGATTCGAAAACAAACACCACTTAAATTAAACCAAACCTGTCATTTTCTGTCTTGAGAGAACAGAAAAGGACGGCACATTAGACGAACTAATTTTGATCCTGTCAGTTATAATTATAGCCTGACCGGTGACTAAAAAGACCTGCCATAGAGGTACCATAGAGAAAGGCTTATAGGAACCTTCTCATATTCTATCTTCTGTCTTTCTCTCTTCAGTATTTTTAGTCAGTGGTCATGCAATACAATTAGTTCATCTGGAGTATTGTCCCTTCCTGATCTCGCAAATGGCAGTTAATGTGTTTGTTTTCGAATCGTGACCATTCCCGTCTCGTCAAACTTCCGCAGTAGTGGTCCGCAAATGCGGGCCCTCGGAGGTCGCCTAGTGATCTTTCCATGTCTAAAATTATTACCTTCATTCTTGAAGATACGATACTGCTCCATAAACACCGGCCTGGATTACTTACATTAATAGCTCATTACTAGTTGTCCAATTACGCGAATCTTGTTATGCTAATTTTGTGACGCTACCACTACTAATGAGTTACGACGTGAATTTTAATATTGGTCTCGTGAATAAAACACGTATTCAATCCCTTTAGATTAGGGACAAGCAGATAGTCCAGGATCCGAAGAGAGGTCGTCCTCCTGCGTATATGTACTTTTCAACTGGTAAACAGATCGGTGAAGGACGGCCTCTCTTTGGATCGTAGACTAAGATCATCAACTGCCTGTTTTGCTAAGTCTTGGAAGTCATTTTCAGATATGACTGTGTTACGCCTGTAAGCTGTAACAACAGCTGGTATGCAATGTACTGAAACTCTCAGATCTCTACGCAACAGGTTATTAGTTATTACATTACTGTATGTCTTGGAAACAAAATCACTAGCACAATTAATGTTTATGTCCCAGTCACAGCCCAGCATGAGAGTTAGGTTGTTTTCCCTAGGGAGGAGTTAATTGGGGGATCAGTTGATGACGAACCCTTTATTGGCTTTTATTGTTTTGCTCTAGTAATAAATAATGGTATTTAAAGAAACAGTTGCATGAAATGGCACTGATGCGAAATAATTATGACTCATCAGTGAGTTGGCCAATTTGCAATTTAAAATCATCATAAATTCTTCTCTTGGACACCGAGAAATTGTTCTTTAAAACTGGTTCCTTCTCTTCTTGCTCAATAAAGGTAAAATTACGATAAGTGTATTGATTGAAATGGGCCCAAAGGCGTGAGGCAAGAAGATAATTATTTGTATTCCAAAAGGGCAAAGTGATTCCAATATTTATGGATAGTACCTACCTAGTGATTTTTTAAATTCTCAAAAATTCTTTTTCTGATGGTCCAGACGCCCTAGGCTTTTTAAATTAAGTACTACTTGATGTTATTGTAGGTATGTCTACAGTACAAGTAGGTATAAATACTGGCTGCTCAAATTTCATCTTCACGTTACCTCGCATATTTTATGGTCATGTTTTTTCACAGATAATACCTATGTGTCTGTTTACACCACCCATTAAACTAAATTCTGGTAAACTAGAATACTTACGCTGGTTACGGAAATGTTAGTCTGGAGAAACAGTCCTATTTATACAAATCATATCTAGTCAAATAGGTGCTTTCAAAACGCTATCAACTTCACCATGTCGGTCTTCACTACCGACATGGAAGAACATGATAGAGATGACATGATCGGCCATATTCAACAAGACACAAGATATCTGTACTTTAGTCCAGCTCACAAATAGTACTTGCGTAGTGTAGATTAGATTTATGCCCTACTTAGTTAAGAAGGTGATAATTTAGGCTCGTATTTATAAAGCGATCTCAAGATTGAGAGCAATATTGAGCGCGGATTTGACAGGTAATTTTGTACTGAAATGACATTTCTCATACGAACTCAAACTCGCTGTCACTCTTGAGAGCTGATTATAAATACGGGCCTTAGTACCTAAGGTTTTGATATGTTTTTGGCGCTTTACAAATCATCTTCATAACTCTTTTGACGGAAGTGACTACTGTTTATGTCCAGGTCAACGATGCAGCATATTTTGTAGAGTATATTGTGACAGAAGTGACCATTGATAGTAGGGTTGGCAACGAACTTATTGTTTTATAAATTGTCCAAAATCAGATTAAAAAGAAACAAAGAAATATCAAGAGCGACAATCTCCGTGAATGTAGGTGCTTTTCAAACAATATTTTTTTTAAAGCAAGGGTCGACTATATCTGTAGTGTCTGACATAGACACAAACCTAAAGCAAAATAATTTTAAATAAACAAAATAATCTCTTTCAAAGAAACAAAAAACACCTCGTAGAGGCGGCAAACCGTCTAAAAACACGAACAAATTTCAATTTTGTTGCCCCCCCAAAACTACAATGATAAAAATATTGAAAAGATGGTAACCCTGAGTGACAATGACACGCGCAAGCAAATGCTGGCGCAGGTCCAGCGGGGAACGCATGCACACGTCACGGCGCGGCGCCGGCAGCCGGCAAACCGTCTAAAAACACTGGCCGCCGACTTTCTAGAAAACTGACGCCATGGCAACAGATGCGCGTAACAACACATAATAAAGCATTCTCGATCATGTTTAATAATACCTACCCAGAAGAAATGTGTTTGTGGGTTTGACCTTAATCTGGATACTTTTGATTAATCGTATCTTATTTTTGGTTTGTAGTGTTTGTCAACACCACAAGCCAACACTATAATTTCTGAGAAAATTTGCAGATCAAAAGTAGACAGTAGACATAGAAGAACTGGTGCAGAGAGGGTAGAGTCACAGATTACTTAAAAGTCCGGTGGGTAGAGTTCTTCTCTGAAAGGTATTAAATCAGAAACAGATTTTAGATATGGTTTTCCTATAATTGATTATTAGGCCGCTGATGCCAGATAGAAAAACAATCCTACATTGAAAAGTCAGTAAATATCCTCATCGAAAATCCTCTATAAGCATTCAATAAAAGAACGCAAGAGGAGTCAATGATTGGTACACCAGACTAATACGACAAAAGATGATAAACGACCACAACTGCTCCGTAGTAGCTCGTAACAGTTGTAACATTGGAGTGTTGGCGAGTATGCCAGCATCGCCACCTATAACAGTAAACATGTTCTTATCCCACGCTGCCAAGTAAATCATAAAAAATCTGCTCAAAATCTAGATTGGCTTGACACTCAAACCTCGAAATAGTACAAACATGCGGTCGTTCACAAAATTATGATCCGAGGTAAGGATGTGGACGTAATTTCATCTTTTGATGTTGCTGGATAATGATGTGGTTATGACATTTCGATACACATTACTTGGCATATTTACAGATCTTTAAAATATTTTATTAATATTAAGTGCCACATCCGCTATTAAATGAAGATGTTTACAAGGTCCGAGCGGCTGAAGCTTTTTAGTAAATGATGTTTGATAAAAACCCACAAAACCAGAAAATTTTGAGAGAAAATGATATTCACTTTATGGGCCTAGTCTAGTACCTATTGTTAGTTTTAAGATTGACATGTACATTAAGTTGGAATATCGTATCAATACCTACACTATCTTTTTCACTTTATTTATTTTATTATAGGTAACAACATTCGTCATGATCATGAGCTCCGAGATCTATAGTAACATCGTGTTGATAAATTGTTAGCAATTAAAATACTTACAAAACATAATAAACCAACAGAATTAGACATTGATGATTTGGCATCAGTTCAAGCACATCGGAAGTATTCGGAGCTTCCTAATGTGTGCGTATCTAAGTTATTAATTGTTCATTTACTATCACATCTGCCAACGTAACGTTGTTTACAAATCACAATTTATGATGTTTACAATTAATCAATAGCATAGTTCGATTGCGCCAAAATAGCTCTCTATCAATCGTGCATCAATTCGAACTTCATTAATTTTAAAACAATGCTACAGAGCTGATCAAACTTCTGATATACGGGTTTCCGGAACATCCAAAGTAGCAAGATTTATTGATTAACTACATTATAACGTTTAGCTACTCTAATGTTAGTTAATAGTTTAGTCATATTTTTAAATGAAGGGGTAGGCAGAGCAAAAAACGACCCAAAGGTCGTAACGCCACGTCTGACAAGTTTTGAGGGTTATTATAGGTGTTTATGGTAGTATATCGCTATAGTGACAGGTTGTCAGCCCATCGCCTAAATAACAATACACTGAAACCCTCGAATCCCTTAGCTGGTTTTTACAGAGCTGGCACATCTATGTTTTTCTTTCTCTTTGACGTGGCGGAACGACTTTGTTTAGGTTGTTTACGCTCTGCCCATTAGGAATAAAGGCGTGATTGTATGTATGTATGAAAGCTAATCCTTTAGGATATTGCTTAAGGTTCATCGAGTCGCCTTAGTCAAAATAATATTATTTTTCTAAGCCCATATAACGAATTGTTTGGCAATGGCCGTAACGGAATGGTATCTGCACCCGGAGTGCCGTGCCGACAACCGTCCAACCGTCCACAACCGGCCAATGTCAAGGCGCTCTTCATTTACACCGGACAAAAATAACACCACGCGTGTGTACTCTCTGTCAGAGTTCAAGACATGTGTAACACACATCTTGTGATAAATATGGACTATCTAATATCTATTATTATTACTTTTTGCAAATGTGTGTAAGACAAAAACTGAGGCCCGTATTTATAATCAGCTCTCAAGAGTGACAGCGAGTTTGTTATCAGAAATGTCATTTCAGTACAAAACGACCTGTCAAATCCATACTTAATGCTCTCAATCTTGAGATCGCTTTATAAATACGAGCCTGAGACCACGATATTGTACAGATTCTGTTCATGTCCAGGTTAATGAATTGTTTGTCATTTTCTCAAGTGCGTATGTAATAGTCACGACTACGAATGATTTTTGAGGATTTTCACACTCACCACGGTGCAATTTTATTTCATGAATACGAAAAGTGAGAAATTAAAAATTCTGTCCGTGGCAAATTTTCAATTTCTCATTTTTCACATCAACGAACGATTTTTGGTCTAAGTACATGCCAGTCTGAAATGTTTGTACCTAAATTTTAAGAGCGCATGTTGATAGCGCACGGGTGAGGATAGAAAAATCGATGTAGGTATGATGAAATACACGAGTGAGGATAGACCCAATCGATAGCTACTTAACTTCACGGCCACAGCACTCACCCCCTGTAACAATTATCTAGCAACTTCGCTCATCAACCCTTCAAGAAAACTTGCAATTTCAAGCACGACCATGATTTTGATATAATTTTATTAACCTTATCGCACAAGGAAGGTCAGCCCCCGTAGCATGCAGCCGCGATAAGGCCGTGATAGCCATTTTATCATACATTTTATCGCATCTATCTGTCAAATTGTATGGGAGTTTGACAGATAGATGCGATATATTCGTTATCGCGCGGTGGCATGCTACAGGGGCAGGTTTTTAAGGGACAAAAATTAAAATATAACTATTGACGATTTAATTTTAATGAAATGAAATTATGACAACAGCAACGAAATCGATGAAGATTAAGAAAATAAATTGTAAGCTTTTGGATTTTAAACCCATCATTGACCGAGTGGTCCTGAGATAGAAAGACACAATCCCTTCTCTTTTAAAGGATGTCACAAAAGAAGACTTGAGATAAATACTGGGAATAGAGAAGTTGCATATAAAATATTTTATCTGAACATATATTCAAAAAATATCGAAAATTTTAATAACATCAGTGAAAACAGAAATAAAATTGATCAAGAAATCACCGAGATATACCATCATAAAGTTAGTCTATATCTCTCTCTTTGAAACGAAATTTTATTATGGAAGTAGTATGGCGCTAGTGAAATCGTGACGTCATATTTACACACGGACTTCTCTTTTTAACCAACGACTTTAAAGCATTATAACTTAAACTAATTAGTATTTTGTGATTTTTTTCACATTTATTTTTGTATGGTGACAACAATTCTTACTGATAATAAAAAAAAAGTCATGCATGAACCATCTTTCGCTTCAATTTACAATTCTAATATTCTTGCCAAGCCTATAGTAGTAGAGTGTATTGTATATTTATTTACGACTGTGGCTACCCTTAGGTCAGCACAATAAATTCTTGAGGACCTGCGATTGGCCTGTCTGTGATCTTCGGCTGGCGAGACGAAACTACATTTTGTCCAAATAAAACTGTTAATGTAAGGGCAGAAACAATCCGGAGAATGGTGTATGTGTGTTTTATCCAAATAATAGCAATATAAAATGGGACAATTTTCAAAGATGAGATAAGCACTATAAGGATTTGTAAATAATGCGACCTGTATTGAGAAAATCTTCAAGCTGAAAGCTAAATGAGTGGGAAATCCGTTTTCCTGGATGAAGCAAATTATATTTTAATTGCTGCGTATTTCTAGAGATAGGTACATCATTTGGTTTGGCAGCTTCCCTCACACGACTCCAAAACGTGTTACTAACTCATTAGTACGACAGTGAAAAAGTACGAGAACAATAAATGTAAAGATCATGAACTAATTTTGTCTCAAGTCCCTGACATTGAAACTCAATTTCTATGCAAAATTTATTACAAGTTTAATGACAGCCAGTAAATAATCCAGTCGTGTGGGTCATAGGGTCGATCGACCCGATGAACCTTGGTTTCAGAGTTATTAACATCTGACGATGGCTTATGTAACGCCTGCTGCTGATATCCGCTATGTAAACCTTGTGACCCCTGGACCTCCGAATCGAGAACCAAGATTCAAGTTACTTAACCAAAGAAGTAGTCAGGAATATAAAGTTGTTTCAAATATCTGGAGGCATCAAACATCTGGAGCTCTAGGCTTGAAGGCCCAGAGGGTCATTTAAGTAACTGTTTTTCATTTCAATCATGTGCACATAATTTACAAACATTGTAATGTCTAGAATTTATTCCACTTTGATCTAGTTCCTACACGTGGTGAACCTGCCAAATTGCAGAAGTATCATTGCCCTAATATCGCGTGGTTAGCACCAATATACCAACCAAGTTGGTGCATTGGACCCTGGCCAAGCAGGGAGCGTGCTCGAAGTGTTACCATTAATTTACTCGATCGAACACAGCTGCCATTTGGATAGCGTAGTACCACTGTAGTACCACCACTGTAGTGCCGCTGTAGTACTGTTAGTACCACGGCACTGTTGGAATTGGGGTAAAGACCATGACATGACACCTTTTGTCGCATTGTGGTAGTTTGTTTAGTTTAAATTGGTATTGTAAAGCCGTGGTTGGAATACGTTCAGGAAATAGAACTTGTCAAGGTTATGATTTTATGAATTTCTTCCGAGTTTGGTCAGGACAATAATGCAAGCTAAATTGTCTGATACATAAGAATAGAATCAAAAGAAGAGTGGTAGTCGAAACAAGACAATATCTCTAAAAATAAACTTCGAAAGATGTCGAAATCAAACAAATGATTTATATCCGTGTATTTCTTTTCCCGCATAGGTAATTTTATGGCATGATTGCTAAGTTGGATTTGGATGTAAGTAAGTAAGCATGATAACTCTTATCTATTTTAGTGTTGCAAACTTAAACTTTACGATATCAAACAGCTATTATCACAAGATACGGAAATGAAAACCAATATTATGTCCAAAAGATTATTGCAATCGGTCACGCTAAGGCATGAATTTTGATTTGAAATTAGTGTTGCTAGGAGGCGCCCTGCTCGACGCCTTTCACCCTCAATATGCCAGTGAGCCCCCTTTTTACTCTTCAATCAACTTTTAAACAGTAGCTATCACGCAATGTGTAATAGGCACTTTGCATTTTATTTAGCGAAAAGTCTTTATTTTGCGTGGGAGCGCGGCAAAATGTACGGAAAATGTCTCGAATATTTGAGGTTATGTGCCGTACCAGTTACAATGTGATATCCAATGAAATCATGAACTAGATTATAGGGGAGGATTTGCGATCATTTTGGAAATTGTGGATCATTTTATGAGCTCTAAAAGCGGCAGAAAGAAAGCACTAGATGAAGATGTAACGATAAATAAAGGAATTTTGACTCTACAGCCGAACCCATGTGAAGTTAATACTAGTATCAAGTTGCTAGCCACTCCAGCTCTTATTGCGATTGAAATAAATACAGCACAAAGTCCAATATTTCAAGCTTGACGTGTCGTAGATTGTACGAAAGCTGAAACTTCAGTGAGAGCGCTATCAGATTACTCCTGGCACGCGATTGTTAAGTGTATCTTTTTTATCAGTTTTGCGGCTGTTTTTTTTTATTGTGCGTTTTCCTGCCCTTTCAATAAAACTGGAATAAACTTGTTCAGGAAGTAGACAAACTATTTTTATGACACTACAGGTTTGCGATCGCCGTGCGATCTTTATACGAAGAATTTGTTGTTGTAGGACACAATACTTATGATGACTGTACATAGTTAGTCAAGGATTTTATGTGAGAGCGAAAGTCATAAATTAAAGTTGATCTCCTTTATTATGAAGTTAATTGATTTGAGAAGAGAACTCATTTTTATATTGGTACCAAAGTCGGTAACAAAGCATTTATAATATGTACTGGAAATAGCTATTTGTTTGTATCCGATGAATAAGATAAATACCTCAGAATGCGTCCCGCGTATTTCACAAACGAGACAAAAGAGACAAATGCTCAAAGAAAAGAAAAACAGGCCGATGATGAATGCAGTCATTATGAAACTGTTCCATTTTGTCCGGCCTACTCAAAACAAATTGAAAGAATACACAGTCGGCACATGATGACAGATATCACCTACTGGAATACGCACATTGCACAAGAAGAACGCTCAGGACTCTACGATCTCGCCATTATTCCACAGACTGTGACGCCGTAAGAGGGCTATCTTGAAAGCTAAGGAACCATTATTTTTTTTACTTGGAATGGGTAAGCTCTTGACTCTAGACACAAAGGTCAGCGATGACAGTCATAGAGTCGACGATGGAGCGAGCTAACCCAAAAAACGCCTGTTAAGGCACTGGTAGTCTCACGCACCGACGGAACACAGCAAGCTGTCTGGCGCCGGACTCCGGTGAGTGGGTGGTTGGAAAGAATTAGCATAGGAACGAATGAAAACATAATTTTAAACACTGTAGACAATAAATGAACTCTGTGCGTATTTCTCCGAGAAATCGTAATAAACATACAATCATCAATAGGCTCCTCCGTTTTCTGAAGTCGGTCAAAAACAGTTGGCACAAGATGACAGAAGTTACCAGCTGGAGTTACGCGAAACAAGTCATTTCGGTTACTAAGAACATAAGTCAATTATCATTATCTTGTACTTTAGCGTATAAATGCCATGTCGGGTGTTGGCTTGTTGCCAGTATGCAGATTATAGAGAAACATAAATCTTAGCGTAGTGTCCGCACGGAAGTGTGTGACGTGGGCTTTATCTATCATGTTGCTTTGAATATTACACCTACTGGGTACCCATTATCCAGCTGTTTGATTTTGGAACTGTTAGAAAGCGATAACAGAGAAATAGATTATGATAGGAATTAGGAAGCTTCAAAACTACTTGTAATGCACACCAACTACACACAGCCAGCTGTTAGGCGCCGTACTGGCACCAGGAAATGGTCACAACAATGTCAAATAGTCAAATAGTAATTTTTTTCTAAATAGTATTTTTCGCTTATGCCCTCAAGAATCATGTTTGCAAATCCCCGTTATTCCATTTCACTGCACAGGCCTATAGACTCTAGTGGATACCTGATAGTGACTGCAGTAGTATCGGATAATCTGGATGAAAAGTGCGAACCGGTCAGGCCAAATGTCTAGATATTGATAAAAGAAAAGAAAAAATGTGTTGCTAACTGCGATGTGACTCAGAAGTACAGAAAGCTTCCAACTAGTCAAATCAGCAACTTTTTATGAAATGTCAAAAACGGTTTTTTGTATGAAAATAGTGAGTTATGACGTCACATTTTAGTAAATATTGACTACTCAAATCAATAGCTTATATACTTTTAATTCGATTATTAAAATCTAAATGTGCATTTATTTTTTAATGATGAATGAACTCCACAATATTTTTAGCCATCAGTTTTAAGTATAAACGTTTTGAATTTTTTAAGCTACCCAGTCAAGTACCCAACACTAAGGGCAATAGAGTTGCTGATTAAACATAAGAAATAAGGAACACACCGATGGCTATAAAATATACAATGAAATGCTTTTATACAATGCAATTTTACCAAGTATAAAATCGAATTTAATTATCTTAATAAAATTGGAAGCCAGAATAGATTAATTTATTTATAGAGTACCCACTAACTAGCTTCAATGTTTGTATTCAGATCGCAGATTGTGAAATTGTAGCGAAAAGGCCAAGGTCTCAATTTGTGGACTATCGCGCGAAACCCATTTATCTAGATCACAATTTCATTACAAGGTGATAAAAAATAAAAATAGCTTTCATTCTGATGAATCAAAAGCAGATTTTCTTTCCGGCCATACTGTAAATCTAGTGAAAGTGTTTTTGTAGGTGTTGCAATATAAGTAACATGGTGGGAAGCGGCAACTAGAGTCTGTGCGAAAAGAGAACAGGCATGGAATTTGAGGGCTCACATTTGTATTAATTAACCCACGACTGGATGCGTGGGGTTTATGCCTAGGTGTTTGACCTAAAACCTCTAAAATTTAATGTAGAAGCTTATGGTTAAAGACTTGGGCATAAACCTCACATGACCAAGCGACGGTTAATTAAATACAAATACGCACCCTCAAATTCTATGCCTGTTCTCTTTTCGCACAGACTCTAGTCTCTTCTCTATACCGCGTGTAAGGGACATCGTACCAGAAACTGATAGCTGTTGCTCGCTCAGTCAACGAAACTAACAACTTCCACAGTGAAATTCTTTCAGGAAATGAAATATGAAAGAGAAAATAAGAGAATATACCTACTATTAATCGCAACTGACAAGGAAATATCTCCTCAGCGCTTCCCCTTTGGCTGTTGTTAGAACGTTTTGAAATAAACGTGCAGATATGAAAAATAAGACCGAGAAGTGAAACAAATTTTGATTTCGTTTCATCTAAATTAATTAGTTGTCAACTGCCTGTCCTTTAGAGTTTTATTTTCCGTATAACTCGCATTATTGTTACAGAAATGAAATAATTAATTCATGGAAATTTTAGTAAGGTGAAGTCCGGTCATCTGCCTAAGAGTAGGTACTCCTGGCGCTGTCGATTGAACTCTGTTGTTTTATTGTTCAGTCTGTTTCATTTATCCTGGGTGGTCTAGCAATGAGGTTAATGACCGCTCTAACTCCGAACGTTCAGGTGTCAACGTTAGTTGCGCTTACGCAATCAGTCGATGTTTCCGTCGCAGTTTGTTTTAACATGGTTAAATATTGTTTTCATGAGTAATAAATAACTATGATGGATGGTTCAAGTATTTATTATTAAATTCGTAAAATAGTGCATTTGTGTGCTCTCGTTTCGATAATGTCACTGATGCCTTAAAATGCCCAGGTTATGTTATAATTTTTTGGAGACACTAAGTACGGAATTTATAATAATATTGTATAGATACACGCATATCGTGTTCAGTAATAAAAAATATATTATTTTTCTGGTTAGTATTCTGATCATGATGTAAAGGAAGAGTGAAGGAGCACTAGAAATACCATACCGGGTGTAAGGGACAGTGTCCCGCAAACTGATAGGGGTTGTTCAGTCAACGATACTGAACACATATCACCAGGTTTTTTTTTCAGGAAATGAAAAAAAATATATTTGCTTTTCCATACAAATTGTCTGCTCGATGTGGTCATTTTGTATGAAAAAGCAATTATTTTTTTTCATTTCCTGAAAAAAAATCCTGGTGGTAGTTGTTCAGTTTCGTTGACTGAGCAATCCCTATAAGTTTGCGGGACGCTGTCCCTTACACCCCGTATATTTTTTTAAATATATTGGCGCATTAAATACCGTCTCAATAGTAATTGTTGTTCCAGTTTAATTCAAAGCTAGCAAGTGATATTTAAATCAATCTGATAAAAAATTACCGACAGCACCTGAACGCCTTGGCACATTGGAAAGTTTATCACCAAGATTATCGGTTTAACTACTCTTATGCATGTGGTTCTGAATGAACTTTGATGTTAACTGGTAAAATAGCAATTAGTAAAAAAAAAGATCAATCAAAAGTGCCAGATATTTATGAAGTCAATCTGCTCGTCGACCATTTTTTGCTGATCCGTTTCTCTCTACATTAGTTGGTAAACCCAATGAGGATTCATACGGTTGTAGAATTCTGATAATTGCAACCGTTTGATTGTGTATGTTGCTATACTCACCGTGCATGGTGCTGTACTCGCCGTGTATGTTGCTGTACTCGTTGTGCATGTTGCTGTACTCGCCGTGCATGGTGCTGTACTCGCCGTGTATTTTGCTGTACTCGTTGTGCATGTTGCTGTACTCGACGTGCATGTTACTGTACTCGTCGTGTATGTTGCTGTACTCGTTGTGCATGTTGCTGTACTCGCCGTGCATGTTACTGTACTCGTCGTGCATGTTGCTGTACTCACCGTGCTTGTTGCTGTACTCACCTTGCATGTTGCTGTATTCAACTTTCTTGTTGCTGTACTCACCGTGCGATATGAGGCGCGCGTTAATGCGCGCTGTGATCGCGCGCGCCACCTCTGTGGAGTCGGGCGCGCGCTGCTGGTGCAAGCGCAGCCGGTCGAACAGGCAGTCAGCCGAGGCATCGTCCCCCATGCGGAACGCTGTCATAAAAAAGAACTTTATTTATAACCTGTTTTTACTTTAATCATGTTTTGGTTTTAATACTAAGGTTTTAATTTTGGAACGACATTCCGAAGGTTGCAAGTTCAAATACTGCTCATGACAATTTTTAACTTCTTACTTCAGGCGACCACGCTCTCACCGGAGTCCGGCGCCAAACAGCTTGCTGTGTTCCGTCGGTGCGTGAGACTAGAAAGTGTCTTAGCAGGCGTTTTCTGGGTAAGCTCGCTCCATCGTCGACTCTGTCACGGTCATCGCGGACAAAAAAAAATCATTCATTCATGTCATGTGTATTATATGCACGCGATGACAAGTGTACGCTTGGCTTGGGTTACGAAACCATATCGTCCAATGTTTGTCATACGAGTAGCGTTAACCTGCTATGGATTCATGCTGGTTCGAAAAAGTGATATATGACCGCAGATTAAAAGGTCAAAGGTCTGAGAATGTACAGAGAAAAATCAATATGTGAAATCTTGGTGCATGTGTGCAATGTGCATTTTGAAGGTTATGTCATTATTCGTAGGTGAAATAGTAGGTATCTAAATTGTATGAATGTGACTCTCAGTCTTTCAGCTAAATGAACGTATAAAATAGCTGTGCATAACATAGAAGATTAATCAAGATTTCTTTAATCTCTAGTCACATAAACAGCTACAACAGAAAATGTTGGCACACAAATCAGCTGTTCGCAAAACGTAAACATTGCCGGACCGACTAATAAAAGTACGAAAAATTGTGTGTAATTAAGCGCAAAAAAACGCATATTCTGTTTTAAATTGCTAATGGAACTATAAGATATGAAAAGTGTGATTATAAGCATAGAAAACAGCAGTGATGTAATGTAGGGCGACCAAAACAAGAGTCTAAACCATCTTTCAAGTGATTCTGGATGCAAGCGTGAGCAGAATATGAGTGAAAACGCGGCGATTCAATAAAAACAGGACATACGTGCGTGAATGTAGTGGCTGTCCTTTGCAGATAGCTAGATATTTGCTGTCTATTGGCTGTTTGTTGGGTATATAATGTCTGTTTTATAAGTGTGTGGAGCGAGCGAATGCAAGCCGCGCGTCGCGACGCCCGGCGGACGACTGAACCCGACAGACGGGTGAAGGCGGGCGGGAGGGGATGCCGCCCGCCCGAAATCTTTTTCCGCGCCCCGCGTGAATTTTCGTTTGATTAATGTTGAGGGTGCGTAATTGATTATGATTATGTGCCCTTTATAAAAGGTCAATAAGCATTTTTTTTTTAATTAAATGAAAATCGTCATATTGAAACTATTGAAAGTAAATTAGCTGATGGTTAGTGAGAATAAAAATAATATTACTTTCGCATTTCTTCTTTGTTGGCTTTTTCGATATTTCCGGTAGTTGTTGCTCTGCTTTCTGGATATCTGTTGCTGCAATACGAAATATAACAGTTAAATTTTATTATTAATTCTTTTCTTAAAATTTATTGAGGGATATTCTGGAAAATTTACCTATGTTCTGCAGTAAATTGTTAAAATTGAAGGGGGGAGATGTATAATTCTTCAGTTCTTTTTCACGCACCATACAAGAAATATTATAATAGTTTACCATACCAGGCACTGCTATATTGTTATACTTTCAATATAATAAAGTCAAACCTAGTGATACATTGGGGCCTATAATGGCCAAGTATCCCACAAATATAGAGAATTTGGAATTTTAAAGAACACTTGTTTGACATCGACAGATGTGCCTTTCAATAGAATTTGCTTCTGACATGTGTTTGTTCGGGTTTCCTGGTTTTCCCCCTAAGGGAGGCAAGAGCATTTATCTACCACGCATAACAGACAATTTGGTGAGTGGCATGCGAGGTTTTTATATTAATTTGATAGGGAAACAGCAACCCATTTCCTAAACATCTTCTATACAGGGCCCAATAGATATTTCAGTTGTAATACTTACTGGACGTGGACATTATTCATGCATTTCAGTTTCGTTCCTTACGTTAAATACTTTTTCTTTCCGGGCATAATACTGCATTTCATTTCTATTAGTTTTTGTGATTGGAATTTTTGACAGTTTATAAAAGTTTATAAATTTTTGTCAAATTGACAGATTTTTTTTCTTTGTTTGTCACGCTGACAAATGGCCTGTACCTTGAGAGTTTAGTTTTAATTACTTGAAAAGTTTGAATATGGAATCGAACCTAGAACTTCCGAGACACCAAGGCAATTGATCATGTAGGCAGTAAATAAGTAGGGAACTAAAGAGGGAACTGGTAAATAATCAAGTAGGTACCATAATGATAAGTTCATAACATTGTTGCAAATAATAGACAATCTTTTCAATTCACAATCACATTTTTACATAGAAATAGGAAGTACCAATCACATCACATCACAATGTTCAATTAAATTGTACGTAGTACGTACTTACTACGTACTATCTACAATATTGCGTGCGTAGAAGTAACATCGTGAGCTTAAAATAATTGCTTTTAACATCCTGATTTCGATCGACGCCATATTTATACAGGGTGTGAAAAAAAGGTACAGCAGAGCAAATTTTTACTACAATCTGTAGCAACCAAGCATATACGGTTTGTCTGATGATCTAATGTTAAGCGTTACCTAACCTATACTATTAGGCTCGTATTTATAAAGCGATCTCAAGATTGAGAGCAATATTAAATACGGATTTGACAGCCCGTTTTGTACTGAAATGACATTTCTGATACGAACTCAAACTAGCTGTCACTCTTGATTATAAATACGGGCCTTAGAATAGATGAGTTGGGTGCCTAAAGTTTGGTATTACCTACTTGTGATTCAAACTACCTATTGCAATTACATTCCCACCACCACCCTGTATACAACGTGTAACAGAAAGGGTATATGCATCGAGAAATGTGTGAATCTACCCATGAAACTGAACAACTTTCCCTAAGGAACATAGGTCGAAAAACGAAAAAGAAAAATTTACCTTCCATACAAAATGCATCAGCTGATAGCGCATTTAGTATGGGAAGTCAATTTTTTTTTTTTCATATTTCGAGCTATGTTCGACAGCCCGGATGGTGTAGTGGATAGGGCCGCGGCCTTCTATGCAGGATGTCGTGGTTCGAATCCCACCACGTACCAATGTGTTTTTCGGTTTTCGAATTTCATATGTACGTTTATTCGGCGCTTTAACGGTGAAGGAAAACATCGTGAGGAAACCTGCACACACCTACGAAGAAATTCAAAGGTTGTGTGTAACCTAATCTAGGATTGGGTCTGGTTTCCCTTCTGGGTTGCGGAGGTCAGATGGCAGTCGCTCTGTGTAAAAACCAGTACCCTCGTTCAATCCCCTAGATTAGGTAGCCGACCCCGAGAGATACGGGAAAAAGGCTAGGAAGATGATGATAATTTCGACCTATGTTCCTTAGGGAAAGTTGTTCAGTTTCATGGGTAGATTCACATATTTCACCATGCATATACCCTTTATGTTACACGTTGTATAAAGCGTCTACGCCCATAAAATTGATGGTTGATACCTATCAAATCATTTTCCATGACTGTTCTATGGTAAACACTATTGATCGATACTGGATTAACATGTTTCGTGAAAAACACCTTTGCCGTGCCTTTGCCCATACAACGTTATCCCTAATGGGGTAGGCAGAGCAAAAACGACCGAAACATAGGTCGTTCCGCCACGTCTGACAAGTTTTGAGGGTTAATACAGAGATGATTATGTATACTGCTATAGTGACAGGTTGTCAGCCCATCGCCTAAATTACAATACACGAATCCCTTAGCTGGTTTTTACAGCATGCCCGGGAGGAAATGCAGCTGGCACATTCTATGTTTTTCTATCACTCCCAGTCCAGCATGAAAGTACATACATACATACATACATAATATCACGCCTGTATCCCTAATGGGGTAGGCAGAGCGTCAACGATCCAAACAAAGATCGTTCCGCCACGTCTGAAAAGTTCTGAGGGTTGTTTAAGATAGATCTGTAGGTATATTGATGTAGTGACAGGTTGTCAGCCTTAATAACAATATACTGAAACCCTCGAATCCAGAGATGCAGCTGGCACATTCTATGGGCTTACGATCCGGAGGTCCTGGGTTCGATTCCCAGGGGGGGAACATAAAGTTGATATTTGTCAATTTATCACTTTGTGAGGTTTTCCCCAGTTTGGTTAGGACATTGCAGGCTGAATCATCTGATTGTCCGAAAAGAAAAAGGATTCCGTGCTCGGAGGGCACGTTAAGCCGTCGGTCCCGGTTGCTGTCTTTGATAGTGGTCGTTACTGAAACCATGTCAGAGGCCTATAGCTGTGCTACTAGGCGGTTTGAAAACTCTGACACCAGAGTTTATCGGGTCGTTGTTCGACTCGAAAATTCACTCGCTAAAGAAGAAAGAAGAACAAACATCAACTTTGTGTTCCCCCCTGGGAATCGAACCCAGGACTTCTGGATCGAGAGCCCATGGTTCAGACCACTAGACCACGGAGGCAGTTAAATTAAATTAAACATGCTGACAGCAATACATTTGGGGAGTGTAGATTACCAAGTTATTTTGTTTAGACTTGTTATTTCCATACGAAAATCTTCAATAACAAAGTAACAGGACACTGTATACCTACTTATTTACAAAACAAAATAAATACCTGTGGCATAGTGTTACTTTTTAAGTCATATCGTCGTTCATTTCGTTAGTATACCAACGAGATCATTAAAAATGATTTTTGATATACAGTTAACTTACATGATTATACAGTATTTAGTCAAAATATTTCGATTAAACGCTTTAGAAGAAATTCAAAAAGTACAGATTGTAAGTATTGTTTCATACATGCAAATTATTCGGCACTTTGATCAAAATTGAAATTTTTATTTACGCAGGAGGCATCTCTAAATCAATCAGTGAATACTTCGGCGGGAAATATAACAAAAAACACGCCAAATGATATTCTAATAGAAAAGTTAAGCAGCAGATATAAGAGGGCCCCTATGTTCCCGGGAGGGTTTCCATACCCCGGACCTAGAGGGTATCCACACCCCTTATACCCTGGAGAATACGCTTACCCACCAGGCCATGGGTACCAGCACAGACCACATCCACCATCCTATACAGATTATATGGAGGATCATCGAAGACGAGCTAAGGAGCTACGTAAGTTTCCTTTTTTGAAGTGAAACTTCTTTAGGCGTGTTGAGATTGAGAGTAAAATTTCAAGGTCGCGTCACTTTTGTCCCGTTTGTCCCGTTACGATGTCAAAGAAGTTTCACTTCTGACACGGGTGCTCGGCACACACGCCCTTTTTTTTTGTTTGTTGTAATTTTAACTAAAATCATTCCGCTGTGTGATTCTCTTTCTGTTTTCTATTGATTGAAAATGATAGGTGACAATTTTAGTCAAGATTTAGTGATTTTATGGGCATGGGAACTGCCCCCATTTATGGGTTTAAATTATGTCAAAAATGTTAAACCATTCTGCCATTAATATAATTTTTAAACTCTTTTTACTTCAGCAGTTTAAACCACTATTATGACGAAAAGTTGGACAACCCTACCAATAAAAGTTTAGTAGCTTGCTATAAGCAATCTATTAGTCTTGCTGTCCTCATTTCGTGATCTAGGGATCTGTCTGTACGAGTATAAAAAGAACTTAATTTTACAGAGAAATATCAAGGCATCGGCTACATAACCAACCAGCAGATGGCCCAAATGGTTATGAGGGGGCTTTATGACTTCTTCGCTGCTTCCACGTTGGGCCAGTACCATCTCGGTGGTAAACCTCTCGACACCTCATCTAATAACGCCATCAGATGGTTGCAAAAGAAGGTGGGACAGGAATTGGCAGACACAGAAGACGATACTATAATCCTTATCTTATCTTGTCTGGACTGTCATTAAGGCTCGTATTTATAAAGCGATCTCAAGATTGAGAGCAATATTAAGTATAGATTTGACAGGTCGTTTTGTACTGAAATGACATTTCTGATACGAACTCAAATTCGCTGTCACTCTTGATTACTCTTATAAATACGGGCCTAGATGTGCCAGCTGCTTCTCTTCCCAGGCACACCGTAAAATGCATTAAAGGGACCCGAGGATTCCAGTTTATTGCACGTAAAGTCCGTTCAGTTAAGTATTTGTGGCGAAAGCTGCTATTATTAAGCTGTTCACGTTCTACCTACCCCGTAAGAGATAAAGGCGTGAATTTTCCTACCTGGTGTAAGGGACAGCTTCCCGCAAACTGATAGGGGTTGCTCAGTCAACGAAACTGAACAACTTTCACCAAATTCTTTCAGGAAATAAAATACCTTTGGCTTTTCTATACAAATTGTCTGATCCAGGTAATCATTATGTATGGGAAAGTCAAAAGTTGTTCAGCAGTTTGCGGGAAGCTAACCCTTATATATTTCTTTGCAGGTGCGCGGGTTTGTGGTAGCAGAATTTTCTACTACTGAAGAACCAAAATGGCGCCCACCGCAATGGAGTCCGCAGGACTAGTTCTATAGGTCTAGGCCCAATAAAATTTCTTGGATCCTAGCTGAAGTTGAAAAATTTAATGAAATAGAAGATTTTTTAAAAGTGTTAGTCCGTGGGAATGAAGCTATTACTACACTATTAACTTTTCCTAGTAATTATGACAAAATAACATGAAAAATTATCCCACACTACAGCGTCAGCTCAAGAAATCATTTTTAGCCCAGTATAATTTGACATTTGTATGTAAATTATTGTTTTAATCAGGTTATTAAAAGTTAACTACTTAATTGCTACTTTTTTGTTTAATAATTTTTATCTCTTCAGAGTAATGATGTACTAAAAAGCATTTGAGTTTTTTTTTTATTTACCCTATAAATGGAGGTAGATCAGGTTTTTTCCATGTAAATGCATTACGCTTAATATTTCTCCATGCTGGACTGGGACTGGGAGAGATAGAAACACATAGAATGTGCCAGCTGCATCTCCTCCCGGGCATGCTGTAAAAATCAGCTAAGGGATCCGAGGGTTTCAGTATTGTAATTTAGGCGATGGGCTGACAACCTGTCACTACACAATTACAGATATATCTTAAGCAACCCTCAAAACTATTCAGACGTGGCCGAACGACCTTTGTTTGGGTCGTTGACGCTCTGCCTACCCCATTAGGGATAAAGGCGTGATTTATGTATGTACGTATACTATTCAATATTTTATAATGTCTCTCCGCTATTAATGTAAAGTATGTTGATGGGGAACAATAAAAAATAAACTTATGTAGATGAGCTTTATTATTTTATAAAACTGGTTTCATAAGTTTTGATTTTAACACAATCAAATTTAAGTAAGTAGTAAATTCTACATACAAGAAATTTGACATTAGATATTATAAAAGATATTGCATTTTCTATTATCTTTCAAACGAAATTCGACTTGTATATTTGAAGCATCGTAATAATAAATTAGGTGAAAATATTTTGAATATGCATAAAAAAATTATATGGAACAATGCGAAAAAATTGACAAATAAAAAAAAAAAACTGGGCCTACAATACTATACTAGTTGATAAATGTTGATATAAATTAGTTTTCTATAGAACAGTTATTTTTTTTTCTATTTATATAGCTAAGGAAATTTGTTTAGCTCCTTGAGTACAACACTGCTCGATAGACATACCTATAACTTAGCTAGCCTGCCTCCGTGGTTAAGTGGTCTGAGCCATGGGCTCACGATCCGGAGGTCCCGGGTTCGATTCCCGGGGGGAACACAAAGTTGATATTTGCCTATTGATCACTTTGTGAGATTTTCCCCAGTTTGGTTAGGACAATGCAGGCTGAATCCACCTGATTGTCTGGAAGAAAACGGATTCCGTGCTTCGGAGGGCACGTTAAGCCGTCGGTCCCGGTCACTGTTTCCGATAGTGGTCGTTACTGGTCGATTTTGCTACACGTCCGTAGAAACTACCTTAAAACCCCTACACGTGACCCCGGGCGGTGCTAAGAGTGCAACAAAAACCGGCTGCTGCACCTGTCATCTGGACCTCGCAGCAAATAATGCCATACGATAAATAAGCTAGCCTGAAAATGACATGTTTGCGGTAGACTTTCGGGAGTTTAAATATGTAAAGTAACATGCTTTTCACAATGCGCCGTCTTTTGTCAAATGGTATAGGCGCTGTTAATATTTTGATCGGAGGCTTATCCAGTTTTTTGTGGGCGTGTGTGTCTGTAAGTATATATAGCCGTGTGGAATCTGATCTGCGCATAGACATCTCACGTCCGTCCAACATGAAGGTACGAAACGACCTTGGGAGCAACTGGGTTGACCTTTAAAGTGTTCTCGTTTGAGCGTCTTGACAAGTGATCTTTAATACTTTCGCCTTTTATTGTTCCGTGATTATATGCAGCTGCCGTTTATGTTTAGACTGCGTTATGAGTGATTTATTTACGATTTCATTATTCGACAGTGGGAGTGTTTAATTGACAGTGAATGAGGACTATAATTATATAAGTTATTAATAAATAAGTGATTTAGGGCCTCAGTGTACAATGTGTAAAAATTTAACATACCATGATTTCGGGTGTGAAACTACCCATGTACTTAAAAAAATCGTTTTTCCAAGGACCATAGAACGATATAAATAAAAACAAAATGAAAAACAATTGGATTCTCCACTCGAATCGTCTCTGCTTCCTGAGTTGGGGGGACCAATTTTTTTTTTCCCATATTTCAACCTATGTTCCTCAGAGAAAGTTTAGTTTTATAAGTAGATTCAAACCACAAGATATGATCAGAGATTTCTTTCCTTTTTAGGGTTCCGTACCCAAAGGGTCAAAACGGGCCAAGTGCGAGTCGAACAACAGATATGATTTTATTTGCCATTTTTATAAATGATGGTACGGAACCCTTCGTGCGCGAGTCCGACTCGCACTTGGCCGGTTTTTTCACCTTATTATACTATAATGTCATAGTATTCTGAAAACTATGTACCTACGCAGGTATTGCTGGTAACGCTGGTGTATGCTGTGGCAAGCGCGGCAGGGTCGGCAGTGGCCTGGCCTGGTGCCATACCTGTCTCCAGCCCCTTGCCCAAGACAGTCCTTCTCCCTACCCAGAAGACTGTCATACCGGCAAAGACGAAGACCGTCGCTTACTCTACCACACAGTATCTCAATACGGTATGTAAACAACCTTCTTATCAAATGGATCGGCAGTGGCCTGGCCTGGTGCCTATACTTGTCAAAGACAGTACTGCTGCCCACTCAGAAGATGTCGTCCCAGCTGAGACGAACACCGTCGCTTTCTCTACCACATAGAACCTTAATTCTTACGGTAATTAAATTTTTCATAAAAAAATAATAGAAAGATATTGTAAATAAACAGCTGATTTTCTCACGTGAGTGCGAGAGAAAGATCCAACGATCAATCGATTGTTCAGTCGATAGTGCGCGCTGGCTCTTAGTCTCTTAGCTGTATATTCTGTTTTTTTTTTCTTAGTTTAAAAAGTACAGGACTAAGATTTAAAATTACTTGAATAACGGTAGCCTCAATCGCTAATCGTATTTACCACTTTACAAATATTATTTCATTCACATTACCTACATTTGATTTCTAAAAACAGTTAAGTCAATCCAAAGACCATAGTCTAATGCGTCACAACTTGATATTCCGCCTACGTCTTACAACTGTACTATTACTTACTATAACACTTCAATTTATGGCCGCATTCCCAGTCTAGTATAATTTAAAATTCGAAGGCTATCAATGGGTCGTTTACCTGTGCTTACGTCGTTTAGATACTATTTATACGCCATAGGTGAAAAAAGGTTTTTTTTTGGTTACAGTTACCGGTGTCGTACCAACTACAGCCTCAACTGGCTTACCAGATTCCGCAACAGTACCCTCAACAGTACATACAACAGCACCCGCTGCAGTACCAATACCCGCAACAGTTTGTCCAGCAAGTGCCCCAGTTTTCGCAGCTACAGCCCGCTTATTACCCAGGACCTTCGTACTTCCCCGGCAGCATTTATTACCCATCAGCTCCTGTTGCTCCAGTAGCTTCATACCCATTCCAACCTATCCAGCCGATCTCTCAAGCCCCTGGACAGCAACAGCCCAGCCAGCCGACGACATCCGAACAACCCAGCGGCGATGCCGACACGTCCGTCGTAGACTCAGCTGATTTCCCTCAACAAGAGCAGACTTCAACCCCACAGTTCCCGTCGTCATTCCCTACGCAAAACCCACAAGAATCTGAGACTTCTCAACCACAGGAACCGACGCCATCGCCACAGGAGCCACAAACGCCTTCTTTCCCTCAACAACCTCAAGGAAACCCGTCATACCCTCAATTCCCTGGAGGTTCACCATTACCATCGTTCCCACAATTCCCTCAGGGAGGATTCCCGCAGTTTCCTCAGTTTCCCCAGGACTCTGGGTCACCTTCTTTCCCCCAGTTTCCTCAAGGGGGTTCTCCCTCGTTCCCCCAGTTTCCCCAACAAGGCTCGGGCTCTCCCTCGTTCCCCCAGTTCCCGCAGTACCCCTCCTCTCCTCAGGCTCCTACCCCCGCTCCACCAGCCTCATTCCCTGCAGCTAGCAACGATGACAAAGGCCTTAACGACGAAGATACGGTATCTGTAGAGTCAGCATAAGTTTCTTTAAGATGTTTGTGATATTTACTTATTTAAAAACTGTAATAATAAAAGATGAGTGATTATTTATTTTACACACCTCTGCATTATTATATCAACATAATGTATCAAGGAACTTGCGTTTAAAGCAAGAAAATAATCCCAAGGGATTTAAAGTTGTATGGAAATCCTTAATAGCCCAAGGGTTATTATGTGATTTGAATTTGGAATGTCATGTGAACTACTAAGAAAATAATTTTCAGAAAAAAAAAATATGGCTGTGTGTGTATTAAAACTGTTGCCACACTCGCCTTCTGCGCCTCCCGGCGAGTGTAAAAAGGCTGTATGACTAGTTATCTGTATGTGCTCTTTGCTTTGTATAAAAAAAAGAAACTAAAAAAAAGAAAACGCGGTTTGATTTTGCAAAAGTTTTTCTCTCATTGATTATTACTTCCATTTCGTAAATTGTCGAGTGAAATTAATATTTTGACTCCAGAAGACATTGTGACTAGTATTTAACGTATTTTGTCATTTATGTTGAATATGTTAAATACGATCAATTCGTTTTTTGGAAAAATACGTAGGTAGTGGATTGTGAACGTGAAGTGTAGTTCAGTGAGTGTGAATTGACTTTCGGATCTGTTGCTTCTGGTATGTTTTCAATATTTATTTATGTATCAATATTACATGATTAGGTATATTTCTGAGCTTTATTATCTTACAGACGCCTGCCACCGTCTAAGTAATCTGTGCAGTAGGTGTGTAAAATATAGTATGCTCCTCGGGAATAAATGTGTCTTCGCCTTGGGCAGACTTGAATCCCTCGCTACATTCAGGATTCTTGTCATAATTCCCTCGCTTCGCTCAGGAATTAAAGATTTAATTCCCTCGCTGCGCTCGGGAATTAATCCTAGAATCCTTCATTCCGCTCAGGATTCAATATGCTGCCCGTGACGTTAGACACTGCTTTATTCCCTCGTTGCCTAATATACTATATCTTTATTTATATGTTGTTCAAAGAGTAACTGTAAAAAGAAGTGCATGATTTTAATACTACTTTTTCCTATTTCTTATTTAATATTATTAAATAAGTTTAATTAAATAAGTATTAAGTAATCAAGTACATAAACGTCGAAAATACAACATTGGAAACAAATTCTGATCAACCCTTATATTTCTTTCCTTTGAAACCATAGTCACCAATTTTGGTCATGAGGCCGATATCCAAGACCGGGTGGTAGAAACTGAAGACAATCGTGCAAGGCAATCTGAACTGCATTTGAATGTAGAACTCATGGACGGCAATCTGCTGTACGGTCTTAAACACGAGGAGGTTGATTGCGCCGTGGCAGTAGTAAATTGGAAATCTACTCTGGTAGAACAGGAATTTGGCAGCAGAGTACAGCTTCATAACTAGGCACATTTGGAATGAGCGTCGAGTCGCCATTTCAGCTAGCAACTGGAAATAACAATACATAAGAAATTATTTGATCACATCATAAAATTCAGTCAAAAACAACAAGACCTCAACTCAAGTCTTTGAAGTGAGGAAAATCTTTGACTAAGTATATTATAACTATTGTTTTTCTTTTTCAATTACATGGAATAAAATACTTACGTATATGTAGCGTACATCAGTCTCGTGGAAAGAGACGAAAGAAAGGTTTATTCTTCTTTTCAAAAATTGAGGTTTTATTGCTTCAGGCACGCAAAATCCAAATTTGTAGACACTGTGCAGATATCCTGAAATATTTATTGAAATATAATCAACTTTCAAGAATACAACAATAGAAACCAAATGATACGCCAAGAAGAAGTGACATAAATAATAAAAGGAAAAAATATTCAGGCATTTGAAGAGGCCTACTAACTACCCTTCTAGTTATATACCATAAATTATGGGCCTATAGAGATGTTTAACATATGCCTTGACAAGACACTAACTGATCGCAGAAACAGATGCAAAATCATAATAATGTGATTGATATTTAAGAATAAGAATAAGAATATATTTAAATCATAGAATGAAGATAGTTTCTTCCACGCAGGATTGGGAGCGGTAGAAAAACAAAGAACCCCGTAACCAGAGTTGAGTTTGTGTATGTAACTATGGTATGTTTGTAGAATAAAGATGATAATACAAATACTTTTTTTAAATAAAAATATTTATAAAAAAAACTTACTTCGAGGAAGCCAATCGTCCCCCCAATTGCCTTTGACGAAGGTGGGCCCTCGCAGGGAATACTTTGCCTGATTGGCTGGGACAGCTCGCCACCCATCGCCATAACCAACTGTATTTTAACCAAAATTTGTATGTGTTTAAAAGTTTAATTAAAATTACAAAAATATACAGCGATATTTTTAATTAATAAAAGAAATTTTATGGGTTTTTTTAGATCATGAAAATAAACAACATTCCCCAAGAAACATAGGTCGAAATATAAAATTTATATTGGCCCTTGATTGATGAATACTAAATAGTGCGTCGAGTCATTTTGTGTGGGTGGGCCGATTTCTTTTTTTTATTTCGACCTTTGGGAAAAGTTGTTCAGTTTCATGGATAGGTTCACATTCCAAAGCTTGATGAACAAATTTTTATACCCTGTATTAAACTTGAGGCTTAAATATTTTCGAACGATAAGTTCCTGATTTATGAAATTTATGTTTAAACAAAAAGAATATAGTTCTCTTGGGAGGACTCACAAAAATTGTGTACCACTAATAATTCTTCAGCGATTTTTACTTACCGAATATAAAAAGTAATATTAGTATCGAAAAAGAGGCCATTAAAGTCTTCATAGCTTCATTTAGGTATTGATAATTTTTTACTTCAATTACTTTGACAATATTTTATCCAATATTCAACATTCTACATTTTAACGGTGAAGATTTTATAATTTTTGCCGTGCTGGTATCCGTATACCTATACTTCGATTTAATACTAATTCTGGGTTTTGTATTTCTTTATTACTCAATCTCCAAACGGGATTAATTGGCAAATAATTATTTTAATATTCACATGCAATTTTTTTCACCCTCGTAGAGCACTGGAAACCTAACCAAAGGTCGTTCTTCTTCAAGAAGAAACCAAAAACTGGATAAAAATCGCAGTTGACAAATGGCATTTTGCAACACATTATTGTTTACTAAGTTTTCAGAGATGCAATCTTCTTTATTTGGAATACCTTACCAGAGAACAATGAGTGAAATTGTTAGTATGAAAAATGAAGGTAACCAGCTAACCTTTACAGTGCGGGCGGTAAGTTTTTTTTAATTCTAAGTTTTTATAAAAAAAAGGAACACTGTCTTATTGTCATCCTCTTTATTAAATAAAATATTTTATAAACAATATGTATTTTAAGTATTAAATATGACATAAATATATGTAAACAATTATATTATATGTTGTTATTGTTTTGGTTTTTTTTCTATTTGTTTTTTATTTTAACCAAAAATATGACGTTACTATGCTTTATCCGCTACTGATACTACTAATACTTTTTCTAGGAGCTGTAGCCTTAAATTGAGGTTTCATCAAAGTTACCCATAAGTTTCTGGTTGCAGGATCACATATCACAAAATATATGAACAGAACAAAACCTTGCAAAGTAGATGTTAAACAGAATAGATACGACCATAACAGGTTTCCACTAAAAGAAAACAAACCAAAGATCCAAGTAAGACCTAAAAGAAAGAATAGGAAGAGGGATAGTCTGATTTGGGTTCTGATAAGATCCATATCTGAGGTCTTCATTTTTCCTTCAGGGCCTTGGGATATAGAAATAAGCACCATAAGAAACAAGCAAACGTTCACTATAAGGACAAGAGCGATAGGTATCATTACACCCATTACGAAATAGATACCACTCGGATAGCATATACGCTTATTGAATTCTGATGCTGGCTCGGGAATATAAGTTTCATAATTCACCGCTAAGACTATGATTACCGGAATCGATGGTACACCCCAACCAATTATAGCGAATTTAAATATAAACCTTGCTGGTCTGCAAACCCCTAGCACCCTGACGTACCGTATAAATTGTAGGATAGCAGTAATTAGCATCCAAGAAAAACTTGACAGAATAGAATAATGTAATAGAGATCCTAAAATGACACAAGCAATTTCCTTACTTTCACGAACTGTATAAATGCCTTCATTGACATGAAAGATTGTGTTATCTAAATTAAAAATGATCATTATAACCAATGGCAAAGCAATAGAAGTGGAAAGTTGTAAAAGAACTTTCGTGCTCGGCTTTTTCCTCCATGTTTGAAATACCATTGCCGTAATGAATATTCCGACGATACCAAATAATGACAAAAAGCTACCGACCAGCGTTATCGCATTCAAAGCTTTCAAGTGACATTTATTGCGTATAGTTCCACTCGGCCTAAGCTCTCCGATATCAAAAAGCTGTCCAAAGTGTGTCAAATGATAACAGCGACAAACTGTGATATTATTAACAGTTTTTTCATAGAAGCACCCTCGAGTGGACCAAAATCCAGGATTGCTGTCCTGTTTCTTGGATTGAAAATTCCAATAACCACATCGTTGTAATAAATTTGTTTGATTAAGCTCTTTGAATGCGATAACGCTGGTCGGTAGCTTTTTGTCATTATTTGGTATCGTCGGAATATTCATTACGGCAATGGTATTTCAAACATGGAGGAAAAAGCCGAGCACGAAAGTTCTTTTACAACTTTCCACTTCTATTGCTTTGCCATTGGTTATAATGATCATTTTTAATTTAGATAACACAATCTTTCATGTCAATGAAGGCATTTATACAGTTCGTGAAAGTAAGGAAATTGCTTGTGTCATTTTAGGATCTCTATTACATTATTCTATTCTGTCAAGTTTTTCTTGGATGCTAATTACTGCTATCCTACAATTTATACGGTACGTCAGGGTGCTAGGGGTTTGCAGACCAGCAAGGTTTATATTTAAATTCGCTATAATTGGTTGGGGTGTACCATCGATTCCGGTAATCATAGTCTTAGCGGTGAATTATGAAACTTATATTCCCGAGCCAGCATCAGAATTCAATAAGCGTATATGCTATCCGAGTGGTATCTATTTCGTAATGGGTGTAATGATACCTATCGCTCTTGTCCTTATAGTGAACGTTTGCTTGTTTCTTATGGTGCTTATTTCTATATCCCAAGGCCCTGAAGGAAAAATGAAGACCTCAGATATGGATCTTATCAGAACCCAAATCAGACTATCCCTCTTCCTATTCTTTCTTTTAGGTCTTACTTGGATCTTTGGTTTGTTTTCTTTTAGTGGAAACCTGTTATGGTCGTATCTATTCTGTTTAACATCTACTTTGCAAGGTTTTGTTCTGTTCATATATTTTGTGATATGTGATCCTGCAACCAGAAACTTATGGGTAACTTTGATGAAACCTCAATTTAAGGCTACAGCTCCTAGAAAAAGTATTAGTAGTATCAGTAGCGGATAAAGCATAGTAACGTCATATTTTTGGTTAAAATAAAAAACAAATAGAAAAAAAACCAAAACAATAACAACATATAATATAATTGTTTACATATATTTATGTCATATTTAATACTTAAAATACATATTGTTTATAAAATATTTTATTTAATAAAGAGGATGACAATAAGACAGTGTTCCTTTTTTTTATAAAAACTTAGAATTAAAAAAAACTTACCGCCCGCACTGTAAAGGTTAGCTGGTTACCTTCATTTTTCATACTAACAATTTCACTCATTGTTCTCTGGTAAGGTATTCCAAATAAAGAAGATTGCATCTCTGAAAACTTAGTAAACAATAATGTGTTGCAAAATGCCATTTGTCAACTGCGATTTTTATCCAGTTTTTGGTTTCTTCTTGAAGAAGAACGACCTTTGGTTAGGTTTCCAGTGCTCTACGAGGGTGAAAAAAATTGCATGTGAATATTAAAATAATTATTTGCCAATTAATCCCGTTTGGAGATTGAGTAATAAAGAAATACAAAACCCAGAATTAGTATTAAATCGAAGTATAGGTATACGGATACCAGCACGGCAAAAATTATAAAATCTTCACCGTTAAAATGTAGAATGTTGAATATTGGATAAAATATTGTCAAAGTAATTGAAGTAAAAAATTATCAATACCTAAATGAAGCTATGAAGACTTTAATGGCCTCTTTTTCGATACTAATATTACTTTTTATATTCGGTAAGTAAAAATCGCTGAAGAATTATTAGTGGTACACAATTTTTGTGAGTCCTCCCAAGAGAACTATATTCTTTTTGTTTAAACATAAATTTCATAAATCAGGAACTTATCGTTCGAAAATATTTAAGCCTCAAGTTTAATACAGGGTATAAAAATTTGTTCATCAAGCTTTGGAATGTGAACCTATCCATGAAACTGAACAACTTTTCCCAAAGGTCGAAATAAAAAAAAGAAATCGGCCCACCCACACAAAATGACTCGACGCACTATTTAGTATTCATCAATCAAGGGCCAATATAAATTTTATATTTCGACCTATGTTTCTTGGGGAATGTTGTTTATTTTCATGATCTAAAAAAACCCATAAAATTTCTTTTATTAATTAAAAATATCGCTGTATATTTTTGTAATTTTAATTAAACTTTTAAACACATACAAATTTTGGTTAAAATACAGTTGGTTATGGCGATGGGTGGCGAGCTGTCCCAGCCAATCAGGCAAAGTATTCCCTGCGAGGGCCCACCTTCGTCAAAGGCAATTGGGGGGACGATTGGCTTCCTCGAAGTAAGTTTTTTTTATAAATATTTTTATTTAAAAAAAGTATTTGTATTATCATCTTTATTCTACAAACATACCATAGTTACATACACAAACTCAACTCTGGTTACGGGGTTCTTTGTTTTTCTACCGCTCCCAATCCTGCGTGGAAGAAACTATCTTCATTCTATGATTTAAATATATTCTTATTCTTATTCTTAAATATCAATCACATTATTATGATTTTGCATCTGTTTCTGCGATCAGTTAGTGTCTTGTCAAGGCATATGTTAAACATCTCTATAGGCCCATAATTTATGGTATATAACTAGAAGGGTAGTTAGTAGGCCTCTTCAAATGCCTGAATATTTTTTCCTTTTATTATTTATGTCACTTCTTCTTGGCGTATCATTTGGTTTCTATTGTTGTATTCTTGAAAGTTGATTATATTTCAATAAATATTTCAGGATATCTGCACAGTGTCTACAAATTTGGATTTTGCGTGCCTGAAGCAATAAAACCTCAATTTTTGAAAAGAAGAATAAACCTTTCTTTCGTCTCTTTCCACGAGACTGATGTACGCTACATATACGTAAGTATTTTATTCCATGTAATTGAAAAAGAAAAACAATAGTTATAATATACTTAGTCAAAGATTTTCCTCACTTCAAAGACTTGAGTTGAGGTCTTGTTGTTTTTGACTGAATTTTATGATGTGATCAAATAATTTCTTATGTATTGTTATTTCCAGTTGCTAGCTGAAATGGCGACTCGACGCTCATTCCAAATGTGCCTAGTTATGAAGCTGTACTCTGCTGCCAAATTCCTGTTCTACCAGAGTAGATTTCCAATTTACTACTGCCACGGCGCAATCAACCTCCTCGTGTTTAAGACCGTACAGCAGATTGCCGTCCATGAGTTCTACATTCAAATGCAGTTCAGATTGCCTTGCACGATTGTCTTCAGTTTCTACCACCCGGTCTTGGATATCGGCCTCATGACCAAAATTGGTGACTATGGTTTCAAAGGAAAGAAATATAAGGGTTGATCAGAATTTGTTTCCAATGTTGTATTTTCGACGTTTATGTACTTGATTACTTAATACTTATTTAATTAAACTTATTTAATAATATTAAATAAGAAATAGGAAAAAGTAGTATTAAAATCATGCACTTCTTTTTACAGTTACTCTTTGAACAACATATAAATAAAGATATAGTATATTAGGCAACGAGGGAATAAAGCAGTGTCTAACGTCACGGGCAGCATATTGAATCCTGAGCGGAATGAAGGATTCTAGGATTAATTCCCGAGCGCAGCGAGGGAATTAAATCTTTAATTCCTGAGCGAAGCGAGGGAATTATGACAAGAATCCTGAATGTAGCGAGGGATTCAAGTCTGCCCAAGGCGAAGACACATTTATTCCCGAGGAGCATACTATATTTTACACACCTACTGCACAGATTACTTAGACGGTGGCAGGCGTCTGTAAGATAATAAAGCTCAGAAATATACCTAATCATGTAATATTGATACATAAATAAATATTGAAAACATACCAGAAGCAACAGATCCGAAAGTCAATTCACACTCACACTCACTGAACTTCACTTCACGTTCACAATCCACTACCTACGTATTTTTCCAAAAAAACGAATTGATCGTATTTAACATATTCAACATAAATAACAAAATACGATAAAATACTAGTCACAATGTCTTCTGGAGTCAAAATATTAATTTCACTCGACAATTTACGAAATGGAAGTAATAATCAATGAGAGAAAAACTTTTGCAAAATCAAACCGCGTTTTCTTTTTTTTAGTTTCTTTTTTTTATACAAAGCAAAGAGCACATACAGATAACTAGTCATACAGCCTTTTTACACTCGCCGGGAGGCGCAGAAGGCGAGTGTGGCAACAGTTTTAATACACACACAGCCATATTTTTTTTTTCTGAAAATTATTTTCTTAGTAGTTCACATGACATTCCAAATTCAAATCACATAATAACCCTTGGGCTATTAAGGATTTCCATACAACTTTAAATCCCTTGGGATTATTTTCTTGCTTTAAACGCAAGTTCCTTGATACATTATGTTGATATAATAATGCAGAGGTGTGTAAAGTAAGTAATCCTTTTTACCCCATTAGTAAAACATTGGAAAATAATATCTTTCAGCATATTCATATTATATTCATATACATATACGGGCTAGAGCTAGCTAGCTTTCAGATCACGGAGCACCTGTGGTAAGGCAAATATATCGGGTTGAAACATCGTGGTCAAAATCAAATATTAAGCACCTTAGTACCTAGTCATCTACGATAACATTTTGTTAATTGCTAAGTAAGTAGGTACAGAGGCTGCAAAATAGCATACCTAGGGCCACCGCAAACGATTGAAGTTTTTACAAAAGTATGCAATGATTTTAATAAAATTGTCTCAGAATATTGTAGTACTAGTTAAGACAAATCCGAATCTTTAAAAAATATTTCAATAACTACATAGATTTCCAAGAAAACTTCAATCGTTTGAGGTGGTATGGTATGGTATGGTATGCACTTCTGTACCTATAAAGCTTTTACAAAAATCAGTCATAATTTCAAATACTGTCCACTACTGTATGGAATAGTTAAAAAAAATTCGTGAGAATCGCTCGAGATCATTGTTAACATCTCTATGCGTGAAATTTAGTTCCGTTTTATTGAATGAACGGTTTTGTTCATACATTTTTTTTTTAAATACAATTCAGTTTACAGTGTACACAGGTGTATTTGAGATAGATCGGTTTGTTTGTGCCTGTCTCTTGACATGCGTGTATGTTTTTTTGTTTGTTTGTTTGTTACTGTAACAGGATGGGACCATGTCAAATAATTTGTGAATCCTGTCACTCAACAAGTTTTTTTGTTGTTGTCGTTACAACATGTGGAAAACAAAGAATGTCACCAATTTTCAGTAGCACGGTGTCGCTTTTAATATCACTTTTTTGAAAAATAATTGCAAACTCCAAAACCCGTGAAGTTATTGCTTTATTTTAATAACACTTCTAACTATAAAAAAAAAATTACGTAGGTAAATACCATCCCAATGTTCTATAGCTATTTACAGAGGACAGCTTGGTCTCAAAATGCCATATTTCTTTTTACAAGAAGGAAAAAGAACGTCACCCCTATATAAATCCCATAATAACACATTAAAGACCCACCTGAATAGAATAATGATGGACACAAAATTAATAAACCGTATAAAATACTCGACATTCCATCATCCCATATCCCACGCAACTCTAAAACGAATAAAAAGTAAAAAGTTTCATATCCAGCCAGCAATGTTTAAAAAAATAATTAATAGAAAAAATATAATCCATATCCCTCGGGGATTACACGACAAACGCATTTCGGACGCGGCCACACTGAATTCGACGCTTCCAAATTTGAAATTTAAAATATATTCAGTATGAGATAGTTTATACGAATTTGGTAGGGTTCTGCGTGTTTTATATAACTATGAAGTTTTTCTTTAGCAAATCATAATATAATATTAAAATAATATTCTGTAGAAGGTCATAGAGAAACAGGTTCAGGCAATCCATTCAAAACTCGAATTATATTTAACCAGCTTTCCGCCCGCAGTTTCACTTGTTTTAAATGAGTTTTCTCGTGGAAATAAAGGTTTTCAAAATATTTGAACTTTTATTAACAAAAAATCAAAATACACATAATACAGAACCCTAAAACGCCTCCAACAAAATCACAAACGCCGATCAACATTTCAAAATTGGAATTCGATTCAAAGGTGTGATTCGATCGATTCAAACACCACTATGACACTGAACGCAAGTGCTGCCACCTGTCGCGATCTAGCGTGTGAATGATCTATAGATCAATGATCTATATTTATCGTCGATAGGTGATTTGGCAATATTGACAATGGACTACTTGGGAAGCCGTGCGCTGCGTGATATGGATGGGTGGACAATACGTAGTAAAGAAAGATGACTTGACAATTATTGTCAGACATGTTTGACAAAAGGTTCGATTGCGTGTGAAAATTGTAGGTAGTCTTCCAGAACGTTACGATTTTTAACGCGTTATGTGGACATAGTTTTAATTATTATTCATAGTAAATGCTGATTATTATACAATAGACGCATCCTCACTTGGCATCCTCATTATAATTATGAGGCTTGGTTGGTTTGGTTACTTTTGTACCAACATAAATGACACGTATAATTAAATTTAAATTGTTTAAATTATTTTTGACGATTATTTTTACAATTATAAGACTGACATTTCTATGACATGTAATCTGATATTTGTTAAAATGTAATAAAAAAATCTAAATCTAAAACTAAATAAGTAGGTACTTCTGGTACTTCATATCATCCCTTTGTTCTTTAATGTTGCTTAGTATAACTTTCTCACTTATAAATTATTTACTTATGTACTTTATAGCTAAGTATTTCATTATTCACATATTTATACATTGCAGTCGAGCTTAAATAGCTTAAGTAAATGTTAACTTATTTAACTACTCGTAGTAGAGACACATTTATCACAAAAAAATAAAAACCTTACAGAGCCACAGCACGCAGACTTCTCATGAACAGCATTTTTTTTACATATTCAAGGAACCACTTACCACTACTTATTTACCTGCTTAAAATTACCCATAAAATGATGTCTCCCATTACATTTTTTACTTGAGAAATACGACACAGGTTATTTGAGGTTATTTAGCTTCGCGCGCGTTTAAAAGGATTATTTCTTTCGGCCGCCATGACACATGAGCGCGGGAGAAAAAGTAAAAAAATAAAATAAAAAACAAAATAATTGTTTGAGGATTAGCTGCCAGTGTCAAAGTGTTAAATATCGAACGCGCGTGGTGTCTGATTTGACGTGTACTGGCTGAAAAACGAAGTGGGTGACTTCAGCTATGCTATGCTCTACCTATACCAAAACAATGGGTACATTATATATTTTAATTATTTTAAAATTACTATTGAACTGTAATTTCAAAATTTTGTCCCAACATAAAAGAACTTTATATTGTACAACCTTTCACATAAAAATATATACGCATAATGGACAAATAAGTATATAAAATAAATAAAATTATACTGGGTGTAAGGGACAGCTGATTAATTAAGCAGTGGACTGTAATTTTTATGCCAGTTTTTGTGTTGTAAATAAAATGCGTATTTACAACAATTATTTTACGTGTATTCTTTATGTCAAATGAGATTTTTAATGTTGTTACAAATTATTTTATCGATTAATGTCAAATTATAAATGTCAAATAAATACAATAAAATTTGACGTATAAATTACGGCATAAATGACGGCAGTGGGCATGCTAGAGTCGTACACGATAAAATTAAATTCGATACAAAAAATATCAATTTGACAAGTGTGTCGCATTTCTGTAGAGATATGACAGTTCGATATTTGAAAAAAAGAAAACTTATGTCGCCATGTTAGTTTGGGCGACACGATGGCTTAATGTACGATGTTTTTCAACAAAATTATTTTATTATGATTGGATTCCATTATTAATTACATTTCGGGATTAGCCGATTAAAAATTGCTTAAATTAGATAACTGCAATATGGAATAACCACACACGATGAGATAAGATACTTCTTACCATAGCGCAATTTAAACACTGAACTACTAATATTACTAGCGTAAATTAAAATAATTACAGTTTAAAAAAAAAAGAGTAAACAAGGCCACGTCACGTACTAATCGAATATTTTTTTAATCAGTTTTTTAATATTATTTTCATTCAATTTTGAAACTGGACATCGGAAATGTAGAGTTTTAACTTCCATCATGGACTTATTATCCTAGTTATGATTACAATTTCAATCCTTTTAATTATTTTTAATATTGATAGTGCAAAATAAAATTATATAAATTATATCCTTGATCCCCTAGTTGCAAATTTTCCAGAGAGTTTCTTGCTTTACTTCTCAAAATCATTTACCTAAGTACCTATGCTACGAATTTATGATAAAAAGATAGCGCAAGTGTTTGTAGGTATGAATTTATTTACTTAGGTAAAAAAAAAACGTCTACTCTACCAGATGACAGACAGAGATGCCCGAACTTGCACAGTCATTCACAAAAACTCTACTGTTACCCAAACATGCTTCCAATTCCAAATTCCGAACCATTATCTCCAATATCAAAACGCATGTCCACAAACAATGACAATATTATTTGAAAAAAGAACAAACAATTCGGCTGCCTGCCAGTGCCATCGGGACCGAAATTAAAAAAACTAAACTTAAACTTGTAGACCGCGCGACGCGATCGAAGTTTGGAAATTAAACTAGAGCGAGTCAGGGCTGCCAATTTTAAATTTAAAGTACTTTTAAAATGGATTAACATTGCAAATGCGGATTTAGTTTCACAAGTTTTCAAGAATCGTTCCTAATACTACAACAACCAATAGACCATGATGTGGGCCACTTTTACTCGTACACACCACCCTTGGCAGATAGATCAGCGAGCGTATATTTTCGGGGAAAGCTTGCCTGGATGGTAGAGTACGAGCTCCTCCAGACGGCGCACTCAAACATTTAAGATTTACCTTTGTTATTTCTGTATAACTTATTAGAGCAGATGGACAAAAATATGATCAAAAAAGTTACCTTCGCATTTATAGGAAATATAGGTAAATGTTTGAGTGCGCCGTCTGCCAGGACAGGAGTGATCGACAGCGAAGTGGCATCCCTGCGACAGCGAAGGGAAGTGCCGCATCACATCACAGCAACATCACAGTAACAAAAGCGCGCGAGTATAATATTTTGTGATGTTGGACAATGACAACTGTCTGCTCTTCTTGATCGATAACTCCTATCGATTAATTTTGATCTGAAATTTATATTTTTTTACTGATTATGGTGTTCTAATGACTCAGTTTAGTCTCTTTGGGTTGTGCTCTTTCCCGAGGTAGAAGGTTCGATTTCCGAAAAGGAAATGCTTAATATAATAGGAAGATCCTAAACGTTAGCTGGTGGTGGTTAGGATCTATTGCTACCAAAATACCTACTTGTTCCCAGTTTGGTTAGGACAACGCAGGCTCATGCTTCAGAGGCCACATTAAGCTTAAGCCAGTCATAGTCATAATCGGTCTTTTTAGGGTTCCGTATTTTGATAAGAGAAGGGCCGAGTGCAAATGGAACGTGTACAGAACAGACAGACAGACAGACAGACCCAGGTCTAGGGTTTTATTCAGTTTATTAAAAAAATCGATTTCAATAATTCAAACAATTTATTAAGAACAAAAAATAAACAAAAACACGCCTAGAAATATACTTAGGTAAATTAGTAAAACAGTCCGGGTGTCGAACTGGCGACTGGCGATCGATGTCACGGAAGCCGTAACGGAAGCCCCGCAGCTGCAGGTGTCTTATGACCACGCCGCCGACTTCCGCGTTGCCCGAATGCTGACACAGCACCCTACATACATATAGAAATTCCATATGGGGTAGACAGAGCGTCAACGACCTTAAAATTATGGCTAAGGATAGTGTCAACCTTTCGACTAATAAAAATAGTAGTACACCGAACGAACGAAACCCTCGTGTTTCTCTATTGATTTCTACAGTGTGCCAGGGATAAGAAGCAGCTGGAACGTTCTATGTTTTTCTAGCGAAATTTTAATATTTTCTAAAAAGCTTCTTTTCTTAAGTAAGTAGCGACATCTATTTGACGACTTCAATAAACATCCAAAAAGCGCCCTCTAGTGAGAAATTAGTACCAACATTTAATTATTGCCATTTTAAAAAGTTACATTGGTTTAGTAATATATTGTATTCTTTTATACAACATTTGATTTAATTTTACATGGAGTTTTTGTATTTTTTTTTAATCATTTTTCTGCTTTAAAATCAAAACAATTATAATTTATGAAAGTTTTATTATGATCGCGTTTGTTACAAAATTATTACCAAACTTATGGTAGAATCTTGGTAGGTAATGAATTCTAAATATAGCAACACCATTTCAAAAAAATCCGACATGGCGTGCGCATACAATATTCCAAAAATTTTACATTTTTTCGTTATTTTTACGATTATATCATGTAGTTTTAGTAGTTCAGTTAGTGAAAGCCGTGAGCTAGATGAGAATAATTGGCGACAAATGCTAGAAGGAGAATGGCTTGTCCAATTGTGAGTAGTTTTTACTTGCCGGTGTCGGCAGTTTTCAAACGTGTCAAATTACAGAAATTGTAATAAAACCGTGTTGTTTTCCTACTGAATCATAATTTGGATGTAGTTTACTACTCGATTGTATCTTTATGTTGTTGCAATAAGTGTCAATTCTTCGAGAAAACCAGAGTTGAAAATGCCTCTTCTGAGTTGAAGCTATGAAAAGTTCATTAACACCAACCAAGGCCGTTTAGCTCCCAAAGAACCGTTTCAAACATCATGACAAGCTATTGTTCACATTTATTCACTTTTCTCAACAATACTCTAAGCTTTCCAAAAAAATGTGCTATACTTCCGTTTTCAAACTAATATCCAAATTTTCATAACATGAATGAGCTCATTACCTATGAATCAATTTTACATATTTCTCGCTTGAGTAGGCGAACTTACTCTACCGTAGATGATGCATTGTTTAACAGTTCAGTTTTGCAACTGGCATAATGTTAATTTACTTTTATTCAATTATTTGACACAGAAACCTTGTTTTTCCTAAAATAACAAGTTTCAGTAATCACAATAACACATTCCTGCACTAATTGACTTCAGATAAAAAATATTGTTTAAAAAAAAGAATGCAGGTGATAAATGGTATAACATTCTGCACCCACTGGGGTTAATGACATCATACCATGATGTCATATCCATATCTTTGACCACCAGTCATTTTAAATGTAAATAGGACTACAGCTAACTTGCTAGACTATGCTTACATACATACATACTCATGGGGAAAGCACAGCGTCAATGACCTAACTAAACAAAAGTCTATGCTTTCACTCTTGTTTAACTAGTTTTTATTACATAGCTTTCTGATAGTGAAATAATGTATAAATTGGTCTTTAGTTTTGGAGTTTATCAACAAATATACCTACTCTTCTACCAAGAAGCATGCAAGCACGGTTCCTATGTTTATGCAAAATCTGCTAGGAGCCAGTTTTGAAGTTCATAGTAAAGCACTAAAGAAAACACAATACTCTTTGTTTCATTAAAAATGGAAACTTCAATCTAATTTTAGCTAGAATTGCCCATTCAAATTACTGGTGAAACTGAAATGTGATACATAATTACAAAGTATTAACAAAAATAAACTAAATCTTAAAGTGTATTTTGTTACTCGCACATGGCATAAAAGAAATAACTTACATTGTATTAAAAAATGCTTGTTGCTTTTAAATTTTTGTGTTTCTTTCTAAGCATGTATGTATTGTGATGGAATCTCCAGAATACACAAAAATATCATCTTGGGGGGCTGCCCCCATGCCTCCCCCTCAAAATGTGTTGGTAGATGGTTACCCCTTTTATTTTTTTGGGTAAGGAGACTTTCTATTGACCCTCATGCCCATTTACTATTTTCCACACTCTATTGGCCTGGACAAATCTCAAATAGAGAAACATCTCCATTATTTCAGCTACGCACCATGGTGTCCAGCCTGCAACGCCCTGGGCCCGGCCTGGAAGGAGCTCTCCTCCCGAGCCTCTCGCAAGACCAACGGCATGCAAACAGCAGCAGTCGACGTGACCAAATCGCCCGGTCTTAGTGGTCGGTTCATGGTCACCGCACTGCCTACCATCTTTCAGTAAGTATTTGAACTGCCTCTGTGGTCTAGTGGTTTGAGCCATGGGCTCTCGATCCAGAGGTTGTGGGTTCAATTCCTATAGTAGGAACACAAAGTTAATATTTAGTAGTTAGTTAAGATGTTTTGTGAAGACACTGCAGGCTGATTCACCTGGTCAGGTAATTATAATAATTGCTGCAAGTAGCCTATTTTTGCATCACTAACTCACAAGATAGATCTGAATCATCTATATTTAAAAATACATAAATTGAAATCTACAAAATCAGCATTTAACTGGCATTAAACAATAATTATAAACATGATTAAACAAAAGGCTAAATGCAATTTTCTCTAATTTCCAGCGTGAAAGACTCAGAGTTCCGTCAGTACAAAGGTCCTCGCGATGCGGACTCCATGCTGGGCTTCGTGGAGCAGGAGCGGTGGCGACAGGTCAGTACTTAGGATTGATTTATTTATATTCTATTCTTACTTTTAATCTTACGAGGGTACTAGGAGCTGTAGCTCAAAAATCATTGTGATATTTCGGGTGTCAAACCAACTAGTGTAATTCAATTATTGTAAATCGTGTCTCTACGTATGATTACGCACACATACAATCACACATGTATCCATAATGGGGTAGGCAGAGCGTCAACAACCCATCTAGTGACAGTTTGTCAGCCGATCGCCTAAATCACAATAATACTGAAACCCTCAAATTCCTTAGTTGGTTTTTACAGCATGGCTGGGAGGAGATGCAGCTGGCACATGTTTTTCTATCGCTTCCAGTCCAGCAAGGAAGGTAGACGATCTATGTCAGTAGCTATGCACTACATAAAATAATGTGTATTGTAGGTGGAGCCAGTGTCTGCATGGAAGGCGCCGCACAGCGCGCAGATGACGCTCGTCGCCGAGTTCTTCAAGCTCAGCCAGGTGCTCAGGGTGAGTCAACAAACAGTAGACATTTGCAGCATGGAAGATGAGAATTCTCCAGGCAATATAAAATTTATTGGCTTTGAATACCTCCTACAAAGAATGTCTAGTCATAATAGTTGTAAAATTATATTCAAGATGTCGCTAGGTCCACTCATGATCATGACGATCTAAGGCCCGTATTTATAATCAGCTCTCAAGAGTGACAACGAGTTTGAGTTAAATGCCATTTCAGTACATACTTAATATTGCGCTCAATCTTGAGATCGCTTTATAAATACGAGCCTAAGAAACAACCAATCTCTAATTTCGCTGTTCAGGACAAAAGCCCTAGTAGCTTAGTTGGTTAAAGCGTTGGGATGGTATTGGAGCATTCCACGAAAACCGCAACCAATGTCCCGCACAACAGTAATGTATATGGTGGCACCAACTAAAGTTTTAGATACACAGCTGTAAGAAGTGTTGAATAGAATGCTTTTTAGATAATTTCAATACAAGATTATCAAAATATGTCTATCTTGCGTGGAGTAATTAAAATCAATATGTGTTGTGCGGGTCATTTTCGTGGAATGTTCCTATTCCAAAGACGCAGGTTCAAATCCGGTTGAAGGATTTGTTGTTACTCATATTTTGGAAATAAAATAGCACAGTAAGCGTAAAAAACATATAAAAACATAAATTCTGTGTTCCTTTTTGCAGAGTGTCCATACCATGCTAATGGAACAATACGGTCTACCCACTTGGGGCTCGTACCTCATCTTCGCCATCGCTACCATCTTCATCGGAGCACTACTCGGATTGGTAAGTATTTCTAAACTTATGTAAGACAAAACTGTATCGGTTGTAGAAAGTCCACTAAATAAGCGAAAAAACCTTATTGCTACCCGCATAAAAACTGTTTTTTTTTTTTTTTTTTTCATATTAATTTGCCACTTGCGATCGGTCAATAGACCATAAGCAGGTATTTTATGTGATTTATGACACTTGAAGGTGGGCTAGTCCAGTGATTAGTCCCCTTGTTTGAAATCCTTCAATAAAGGATGGTTTTCCTTTTGAGCCTGAATAAGCTTCCAGTGTTATCAGTTACTTTTACTGCTAGTTGATTGACATGAGATTCCAGTTTTTGCTGATATTTATCTTTCCTGTTCTGAATTTCTTCTTGTACTGTTGGACATACATACATACATAAAATCACGCCTTTATCCCTAATAGGGTAGGGAGAGCAAAAACGACCTAAACAAATAAATTGCAAGACACTGAAACCCTCGGATCCCTTAGCTGGTTTTTACAGCATGCCCGGGAGGAAATGCAGCTGGCACATTCTATGTTTTTCTATCACTTCCAGTCCAGCATGGAAGCTGTACTGTTGGAACTTGCAAGTATTCATACAATCCTTGGCATTTAATGAACCACGGTGCGCAGCATATCTTTTTTAGGATACCATTCTCATATCTTTGAAGAATTTCAATGTTCGATTTGCTTGTCGTGCCCCATAATTCAATTCCATATGTCCAGACCGGTTTGAGGATGGCTTTGTATAAGAGCAATTTGTTTTCTAGGCTTAGTTTAGATCTTGAGTTAATTAGCCAGTCTATATTTCTTGTTCTTAGGTTAAGTTCGTTTCTTTTCTGTTGAATATGGTGTTTCCATGTCTGTCGTCGATCCAGATGCATACCAAGATATTTTACTGTGTCTGTATGTGGCAGAACATCATTTCCCAATTTTACGGGTGGACAGTTTCCCTGTCTCAGGGTGAAAGAGATGTGTGTTGATTTTACGGGTGGCCCTGTCTCAGGGTGAAAGAGATGTGTGTTGATTTTATGGGTGGACAGTTTCCCTGTCTCAGGGTGAAAGAGATGTGTGTTGATTTTACGGGTGGACAGTTTCCCTGTCTCAGGGTGAAAGAGAAGAGATGTGTGTTGATTTCGTGGCACTAGCTTTTATTTTCCATTTGTTTTGCCAGTTTTGTATCTTGTCTAAGTGGAATTGAAGTAGGTCGCTTGCCACCTGAGCACTTTTGCTACTACTGCAGCAGCTGCTTTGTTTAGTGCTGTTTTGTCACTCGATAGTCTGCTGGTGTGCCAGACTCGCCTTAATCTTCTTTTTTCAAGTATTTTCTGTCTTATGTCCACAGGTATGTCAGGTTCCCTCGGGCCTTTATTCTCCAGGGCTGGTGTTGCGAGCCAAGCAGCGTTTTGAATATTGTTGGTGAAATTTAGCACAGCTATTTCTATGTCTTTTGTGTTTTTGAGTTTGGTTTTTAAATCAATATTTTCTTCTAGAATTTCACAGAAGGCTTGCCAATCAGTACGCTTATTAGTCAGGGTTACTCTAAGTTTTTGTGGGAGGGCTGTTATGCTTATAGTGGCGATGACCGGTGTGTGTTCCCCTGATGTGTCAAAGCAATTTTCTACATTTGCGTAGGTAGACGGTATTCCTTTCATCACGAAAAAATCTATTAGGTCGGGGATTTTATTTCTGTCTGTGGGATATAGTTTGTAGGTTTGCAGGGTGTTAGGCTTGTGAGATGAAGATTGTTCATGCAGTTGTATAATGCTCTGCCTCTAGTTGTGGTCAACCGGGATCCCCATTGTGTGTGTTTAGCATTGTAGTCTCCTCCTGCAAGAAACCTATGTTCTAGTTTGCTAAAAAAGTTTGTGAACATATCGTCTGTAATCTTGTGCTTAGGTGGCCAGTATACTGATGCCTGTGTAAGGGGTCCCCTCCAGTCTTCAACCACTATTGCAACTCCCTGCAGATGAGCCGTCCTGTATTGCAGCAGCAAGTGGTGTTTGATATTGTTCGTTATAAGGACTGCAGCTCCACCATGGCCGGTTCCATCTGGGTGATTAGTTATATACATGGAATAACCTGCCCCCGTAGCATGCCGCCGCGCGATAACGAATATATCGCATCTATCTGTCAAACTCTCATACAATTTGACAGATAGATGCGATAAAATGTGTGATAAAACGGCTATCACGGCCTTATCGCGGCTGCATGCTACGGGGGCTGGTATAGTTACTGTAAGTCTGCTTGTCAAGTGAGTTTCAGTTATGAGTATGACATCCAACTTATGTATTTGTATTAGTGTAATTAATTCAATTCTATGGGGTATTAGCCCATTTATGTTCCAAGTAACCACTCGTAGTGAAATATTTGTCTTTTTTATTAATGCTTGTTTATTTTCTTCCATTGATTGTTCAAATAAATCCGATTGTCTCGGCAGGTGTTGGTCTGCATAATCGACCTGCTGTACCCGCCGCGGCGTCACGAGAAGGTGCTGATCTCCCAGTCGGACCTGGACAAGGCCCGGGAGGGGGGCAAGAGTGATGATGAACAGGAGCTGATCAATGATGATATCGTGGATGATAAGGACGACAGTGACGCCGAGAAGAACTCGCCGCCTGATGTAAGTTGTCTTTTCCCTAAAGGTATAACCCGCGCACACATAAGAAAGGATCTGTAAATGGCGGCCGCTAGCATGCGTTGTCGCTCACTCTCTATTAGATAGAGCGAGAACGCATGCGAGGCGGACCAATCTTCAGATTTCTTCTTTATCTGCGCGGCTTATATGCCATTACCTTCAAAACGCCAAACATTTGGATGAAATTACATATTTTCCGAAGACACCCGGCGAGCGAAGCGAGCGCGATACATCATGATTCAGTATCAGTACTTTAGGCGAGCGAAGCGAACGGGACAGCTTTATGGAAACTGAATCTGAATGTTAGGCGTGCGAAGCGAGCGCGATAATTTACGAAAATAGATTTTAAATTTTTATTCAATACTAAATTTCTTCGTTACAGACTTCAGAAGAGGAGGGCTCCAAGAAGGCGTCGGAGTCGGAGGGGGGCGGCGACAGCGCGGGGGGCGCCGGGGCGGAGCGCAAGCAGGAGGTGCGCAAGCGTCGCGCCAGGAAGGCTGACTAGACTAACCGGTATAGGGGCTAGTATTCAAGGTAACAATCATGTTTGGAAAAATCGTCTAACAATAAAAAGAGCTAAAAAGTTCGATGCCATCTCAAAACAGCGCTGTTTGGAAGCTCGCAAATACTGAAATACCACTAAAACACTCATCTGTCTTGTTATAGTAACAAGTAACTTGGAATACTAGCCTCGCATTATCTATGACAGATACAAATAGCAGAGATTTTTGAGTTGGAAAAAATCTAGTTTTAACCAAAAAATAATTCAACGACAGTTCATACAAACGAATGACAGTCATAAAAAGATTAATATTCATTGAGCATTAGAATCAACAGTAAAAAAAAATAGCTACATATTTGATGCACAAAATTCTCATATAATTTTAGAGTCATTTCATGACGTTTTGTTAGATTTGGTTGCTTGAAATACCTTTTCGAATAGCGTAGTATAAAAATACCGTTACTCCTTTACCAGTATATAAAATAAATAATATTCTGTAGGATGTGGTTTACCAAAGGGGGTGTAACCTTTTTGTATGGAGCCTGGCATACTGTGAATAGCGACCCTTATTTAAAAAAATAAACATCGCGTCGCACGATAAAACCTAAAACATTCGATTCTACACACAAATCGAAATCAAAAATAGATTTTGAAATTTTTGGCTTCGATTCGATTGAACTTAACTAAATCTTGTCTAAAATTATTGCCGTCCCTTTTTGATCCCTCATGATAGAAAAGGACAAGAATAGACTTACATTAGTTAAGCCGTGATTTTTGCAACCACGAATTGCTCCCATTACTTGATATCGGATTTTTCGAAAAATTTGAAAATATCTCAGTAGTGTGACGCTTTAGACAAAAATAACCAAGTATATTTTAGGTTTGTATTTACTCTAATAGGTTTATATTTAGGTCTAATCCTACGGATAAATGATAATGGCTCGTATTTATAAAGCGATCTCAAAATATTGAGTGCAGATTTGACAGGTAATTTTGTATTGGAATGACATTTCTGATACGAACTCAAACTCGCTGTCACTCTTGAGAGCTGATTATAAATACGGGCCTAAGTCTAATCGTGCGCCGAAAGATTTTTGTAAAATATAAGGGTCGCCCGCCATTCACACTATGCTAAAAAGTTTACAGCCCTTTAATGTTGGAAAATAATGGTTTGGTGAAATGGTAGCTGGTTCTTCACGAAGTATCTTTTGAGGTTGTGTTCTTCCATCTTTGATCGAGGCATTTCTAATAAACACCCCCGATTTTTAGTATTTGCACCAAAATGTAGTCTTATTCATAATTTTAGTTATAATATTTGTTTCTGAGAATATAAATTGAAAGTATTATGTAAATGATGGCGTTCTAAACAATGCCTTAAACGCGAAGCGAGTAGATAGGTCTTAAAAAAAAACTAAAGTTATTCAGGTTCAGTTGTTAACTTAGTTCTGTCACTATTATAATTTATAAAAGACAGCAAACAGGACAGGACTGACTGAATTTTAGTTTGTCAAAAATACAAGAAATATAACATGATTTTATGAGTATTATTTGCTATAATATTAAGTTATTTTGATATATTTTTAATATTGTTTGCAGACATTTAAAGAGACTTAGTTCGAAGATCGCTGGAGTGAATTACGTTTTTTTTTTACATTTTGTATTAAAATACAAGGTTTGTTCCTTTCTAACATTCCTAATATAATAAAACGCTCAAATAATTGTATTTGCGTTTTTTTTTCTTCTATAATTTAACTTACCTGTTCACGTATTTATTAATTATATTATGTATTAAATACTCAATTTTATGTAATTGTCATATTTTTTATGAAATATTGCTGCATTTCCGTTTTACCTTTAACTTGAATTTAACTTATTTTTAATGTTTCTTGTAAAATAATTTTTATTATAATAATATTAATATTCAATGGGTCAATGGTAGTCGAAGTGAATAAATGAGAAGCAAAAATTAAATTCTTGTCGTTAAGTTTGGAATATTATAGCAAATTACAATGTATACCGGGTGTAAAGGACAGCGTACCAGAAACTGATAGGGGTTGCTCAGTCAACTAAACTGAACAACTTTTATCAGGAAATGAAAATGAAATTGGCTTTTCCATACAAATTGATCGATCGTTAATTTCCTGAAAGAATTTCCTAAGTTGTTCAGTTACTTACGCCACAAGTATGCTGTCCCTTACACCCCGTATGATAAAAGAATAGACGAAGTTGTAATTTTAATTTTTGCTTTTCACCCTAGCGGAGTAGTTATCACAAAATTGCCTTGTACAAAGACTTAAGTGTTGCGTTTATAATTGACTATTGACCTTAAGACTCGCTATAATAAATAAAATATTTATAAAAGAAAGTGTTTTATTTAATCTTCCCTAAACTTATTTATTTGGTGCTTTTACGGTAAAGGAAAACATTGTGAGGAAACCTGCACACACCTACGAAGAAATTCAAAGGTTGTGTGTAACCTAATCTAGGATTGGGTCTGGTTGCGGAGGTCAGATGGCAGTCGCTGTGTTAAAACCAGTACCCTCGTTCGATCCTCTAGATTAGGTAGCCGACCCCGTGAAATACGGGAAAAAGGCTAGGAAGATGTTGAATCTTCCCTAAACTTAAACTTATAAAAGACTATTGAATATAATTCGTAATGAAAAGTAAAACAAAGTATTTTTTGACTATACAATTTTATTTAAACCTAAACAGTAATTACAAAATATTGTTTCATAAAACTATATTAGGTAGAATTGTAATAATTTACCTAAAAAAGAAACCTATAAAGTTTGTTAAGGGAAGTTACTGAACTTTGACGTTTTTGATACATCATACCCCAAGAAGTAATATGATTATTAATTACCTATCTGATGATCAAACTGAAGATTTAGGCGTTCACTACTTACACATGTCATCATAATTTACCTTAAACATTGCAAAGAAAAAAACTAGTGACATCCATACAACTTCAAAACTGGAAACTTGAAATCTAATATATTTTTTTCTAGACTTACAAACAAAATACACATTTAGTCAAATATCCTAAAAAAAACCAGTATACTATTCTATACCTTGTTGGTTTTATCTTGATCGATTACAGCCTCATACAAAATGACATAAAAGACGTTTTCTGCATACAATAACTTGACACTGGCACAAAGTTATTCTAGTGCCATAACAAAAAAAAAAAAGCTGTCTGTCATCGATCATCGAACGGGGTATAGCGTACAATTGGCAAATAAAAATATTAAACATTATGTACATAATTCATTACTCTACACAAACTTGCTTAAAACTATGAATAAGGCAGCAAACACAGCCATGAGTACCTGAAGCAAAGAAACTATTATCAATTGATATAACAATAAGTTGTCTACTAGTAAAGCTATAAAAAAGGTTCATTTGAACATAAACACATGCACATTCCTGTTTCAATGGATCTTAACATTCACACAATCCCGACTGAACGGATCTCAACATTCACACAATCCCGACTGAACGGATCTAAACATTCACACAATCCCGACTGAACGGATCTCAACATTCACACAATCCCGACTGAACGGATCTCAACATTCACACAATCCCGACTGAACGGATCTCAACATTCACACAATCCCGACTGAACAGATCTCAACATTTACAAAATCCCGACTGAACAGACCTCAACATTCACACAATCCCGACTGACTGGATCTCAACATTCACATAATCCCGACTGACTAGATCTCAACATTCACACAATCCCGACTGACTGTATCTCAACATTCACACAATCCCGACTGACTGGATCTCAACATTCACACAATCCAGACTGAACGGATCTCAACATTCACACAATCTTGACTGAACGAATGTCAACAATCACACAATCCCGACAGACCTGATCAAAATAGATAAGTTATTCTTTCTTATGCGACTTGCGATCTGAGTGATACTAAAATACGGATCCAATCCAGTCCGAATACTTGTCTTGTCTGAGAGAAGACAGAGACAGAATATTTACAGAAGAAGATCGACCTCGCGTTTTTCGCTATTAGAATGAACATTGAAGTTGTGAACGGTATTGCATTAGTGTATGATTGAAGTGTGACGATGGCTTACCTAGTCGCGTCGTTTCTTGTGCGTGTCGCGATGTCTGTCGTCGTGGTGGTCTCGTTTGCGACCAGACTTGGCCTCGATCAAGAACCGGTCCAGACCGAACGGGTCCAGGTCCGCGTCCGCTGGGGCGCTGCGGGACTGCAACGAGAAACAGATGGTTAATACTAGAGTATGAAGTCAAATATAATATATTATACATACATACATACATGAAATCACGCCTTTATCCCTAATGGGGTAGGCAGAGTGAAAACGACCAAAAAGTCATTCTGCCACGTCTGACAAGTTTTGAGGGATATTTCAGATGGTCATGTGTATTGCTATAGTGACCGGTTGTCAGCCCATCGCCTAAATTGCAATACATTAAAACCCTCGAATCCCTTAGCTGGTTTTTACAGCATGCCTGGGAGGAGATGCAGCTGGCACATTCTATGTTTTTCTATCACTCCCAGTCCAGCATGGAAATATATTATGAATACCACAAAAGGATTCTGACTATTAGTAAGTCCGTTTAAAAACATCTGAATTTCAATGTATATTATGTTTACACAATATTTTGCTAATGTCAATAGATGGCACTGCTAAGTAGCGGTGTACGCAGTTTATAAGGGAGGTTGTCAGTCCTCTTTGTTTTATTCGTCCATGATAGCAGCATGTAGCAGTAACATGCAGTAACGTGCAGTAACCACAGAGCAGATACAATAGGCAGTAACAACACGTACAGGTTCGTTGCGACTAGTGGCGCCATCTTTCTCGAACTGCACGGGTCCTTGGCGCGTGTTGGTGGTGCTGCTGCTGGTGCCCGCGAACTCCTTGTCCGCCACAAATCTGTCAAGCAAATCATCTCTTCAGCAAGATACAGACTCAAATCGACGGTTACACAACTAGCGTCATCTGCTAATACTGGCTACATTGTACCATTGATGTATAAAAACTGCAGGTGAATCTGCACTGTGGTGTGGATCCATGACACCTCACTATTTTACATGAAACTTTGATTTGAAATGAAATTGATTTATGGATAGATTATCACTATTTTGGAGACTTTTCGTTGTAACTTTGTCGAATTATCCTTTCTTTCCAGAGAAATATTTTTTTGAAATATGATTTATTCTAAAAGGTCGTAAGTCACAAAGTTCGTCCGTGTGTAACTTTTCCCTTTGCCAAGAACCTTGTGCCAAGAACAAAAAAAAAGTGACAACTTGATTGATTGTCAGTTTTATTTTCGTATGCATAGGTAATAGGCAAAGGATATTGTGACAGAAAACCGAACTCTGTACAAAAAAATCATTTTTTTAAATAACTCAAAAAACATTTTATTAAGAAATCCAATAAAATATATACCGTGTTACGCATCACAAAATCTTCGAAACTGTATATTTATTTCGGTACCTAATGAAAAATGAGGTCTTGTGTATTGCTGTCTTTTTTATCATATTTATGTTTTTTGATGTTACCTGCGTGTGTTAGCAATCTGATCCAAATCCCCTCCATAATTATCTCTGTCAGCATTCCTCGTAGGTCTGTAGATGTGTGAGCCGAGGTTGTCCTGGTTGCGCCACGGCTTGTCGTATACATTGTAAGCCTCGTCGTCACCGTAACCTAAGCATCACATAAAAAAATTAAAACTAATTTATTTTCTCTGGTAGATGACTCGAGCACTATGAGCAGTATGAGCCCCGCGAAGATGATTTGAAATTAGTCGCCGTCACCATTTGGTATCGCTAAGTACCACAGCTAAGGACTATACAACATTATTCTAGCATCATACTAACCTTGGTCCATTCCCTTGCTGTTGTTGAAGAGTCTCTGGTCGAACATGGCCTCTGACCCCTGGTTGGCTTTGGCCGGCATGCCCAAAGCGATTTGTTCTGATATGTCGCGTTCACGGTCTTTCGCCAGTTTATTCCTGAAAAAACACACACTTTGGTTAGATTTTATATTATTGTATGAGAAAGGTGTGGTATTTTGACATTGTCCGTGTTTAGTTAACGTAAGTGGAACTGTGATATTGTAATTAGTAAAATATTGACATTGTGAGTGATATGTTGACATTGTTAGTCTGCTATGTTGACATAATGGATGTGATAGGTTGACATTATGGGTGGTTGTGATATATTGACATTGTGGGTGTGATATGTTGACATTGTGGGTGTGACATGTTGACATTGTGGGTGTGATATGTTGACATTGTGGATGTGACATGTTGACATTGTGGGTGTGATATGTTGACATTGTGTTTTCTGGATTGACATTGTGTGCAATATTTAGAAATTTTGTGTGCTATGTTGTAATTTTGTGTGCTACGATGAGTTGCGTATGCTATGTTTAGATTGGGTATAATTTGTTATCAACATCGTGTGCTGTGTTGACATCGGATGTGTTTTTGACATTGTGTCTCATGTTTACATTGTGTCACGGTTGAGATTGTGTCACAACACAAGTGTGTGTTGACATTCCTATGTTAAAGTTCACTGACCTCTTGTCCGGCGCCTGCCTGGCTAAATTCCTCTCTCTCTGTCTCTCCTTGTGTCTGTCCGCGCGCAGTTTGTCTCTCTCTGCGGCGGTGAGTCCGCTCTCGTCGATTTCATTCATTTCTCCTTCGTCTTCAGGTCCTCGAATACCTGTGGATGAGGGTTTGCTGTTAGATTGGGTAAGTATAGTTTGTTCTTATTGAACTAAGGATAATAATTAAACATAGAATGTACCCGCCGCTATTCTTCCCGGCATCTTCGAGGCATAAGCCTCTCTATATTATCACAAAAGCAGAACATGGTTTCATAATGAAAGTGCCTCAAAAAATGATCCGTAAAGGATTTAGAATTCGTGTATGTTGGTCTAAATCTAAATGATAAGATGATCGTAGTCCATTATTTGCTACTGTGCAGGAAACAAACCAATATTAGCATAGCACGGACTGCCAACCTTATTTTTTTCTGCTAGTCTTTTTTTGATGTCCACCTTTAACATTTAACCTTTTTGTCCTCAACTCACCAGCCCTATGGTCCCTAGCCCGCTGCGCCAACATCCTCAAATGCTCTTCTTTCTTCTCCTTCTCCCTCTGCGCTAATCTTCTCTCCAGCTGAGCTCTAGCCTCCACCGCTTCTCTGGCCTTCCTATCAGCTATGTACAGAGCTTCAGCGAGTTTTGAGAAGTTCTCGTTGATGTGAACTTGTTGAAGACCGCGTCCGTCTGCTGCTAGACGCTTGTCGAGGGGGATTGTGTATCCTGAGGGAGCGATAAGCTGTTTTTAGACTAGTTTTCGTATTCCATAGTTAGTTTGTTGAAAATGTTGACATGTCAACATAATATGATATTATCAAGCACGGATAATATCATATTATGTCGCCGTTCAAATCCTGTCGGCAATTGAAATTTTTGATTTGTTATTTATAATTTTATGTAGAAATTATATAGCACTGTGAGTGCAAAAAATCTATAAATATTTGTATGTGATATGTTGACATAGTATGTGATATGTTGACATTGTTAATGCGATGTTGACGTTGTGTTTGCTGTGATGTTATTTGATGATGATTGTCTGTAATATGGAGTGGGCCATGTTGTCTGTGAATGAATGACCTGAAATGACTTTTGAAACGCAATCTTACCCTTGGCGTTCTTCCAGTGACTGACACAAGGCGGCACCTTCCAATCCCGCTGTTGCTTGACGGAGACGCGGCGCGGGGGGGAGTGCAGCACGGGCGCGGGGGGCGATGGGGCCGCGCGGGGGATCTTCTTGTTGATCTGGAAGCGCGGGGGCTCCATCGGGTCGCTTTGGGCTTCCACCATTCTGGGGGTTAGTGAATAAATCGAGTTATTGTAACATAGGAAATATGTTTAGTTACTATACTGTACTAAAAGTTGTTATAACCTGTTCTTTTAATATTTAGATAAACAGTAATCTTTATTGTCTTCCTTCTTTTAGTTTGGACTTTGGACTTGATTTAAATATATACATATATATATTTGCTAACACAATAGTTCTTTTTAATACAAAAGTAAATGGTGTGAATTTCCATTGAGGAAGCCAAAGGGTGGCTTGCCAGCCCAGTTATTATAGGAATAAATAAAACATATCTGTAATAAAATAGCTCACCTAATAACCCTCTGCTTGGCTCCCGAGTTGAAAGCTCCACTCTGTTGTGCTGGAGTGTACCGGATGTACTGCGCGGGAGCCTGCGAGAGGAAGGTGCTAACATAGACAATGGTAGTGGTGGGTTCTCTGTGGTGTTACAGAGATTAGGTTGATTATTATCAGTGGATGCTGTGTTTCTGACTTACTGTAGCTAGCTCTTCTCATAAGAATTGAGTAAGGGATAAATCTAAGGAGTGAACATCAGCATTTTATGTGAAAGTATCATCTTACACGGGCTGGATTCACTGTTCCATCTCTCAAGAGTAGCGTGTGGCAAATGTAAAAGTGGGCACATGTGCGAAAATGGACTATAGTAGTTGGACGGTTATCAGTGGAATGCTTGTCAATTCTTGGAGTGTTTAATATTCTTACAAATAACGAAATTTAAGCAATATCATCCACAACGGTATGTAAAGGCAAATCGGAATATTTTAAATACTTAGGAAGGATGGAATTTACAAGTAATTCTTTAGGAAAATGTTACCCTGATAAATACCAGCACTAGAGTTCAAAAGTAATGAAATTGCAATGCTGGGCATTCCAGTTCAGAAAATTATCAATTTCTTTCTCTTTTCTATACTATTTATCTACATTAAACAAAAAAAAAACTTACAGCTTTAGGAGCAGCCTTAACAGGCATAGCAGCAGATATCTTAGCATTGGTCAGTTTCTCCAGAGCCAGCTTGGTCTTCTCGGTGATGTCCTGGATGTCATCCTCATTGGGCTTCTGTAGAGTGGGGTCGTCTTCTGCCAGGACTTCTGAAGGCAGGAGGTCCGTGAGCTTGGAGTAGATTATCTGGTGAAAGAATGAAGAGGGTTATAAAAATCACTTAATAAATTTAGGCAAAAAAAAGTATTTGCCATTTACAATATAACACGATAATTCTGTATTACAATGGAATCAAAAAACAGAAAAAATCAGTATGAACAATATAAATAATATGAAATAGACAACCTTATTGCTAGGGAAGCAATTTCTTGCAGAACAATACAATAGACATACACACATACAGACAAAAAGCACACTTATTTTACATGGCGATTATTTTCACTCATATTACATTTTATCCAGGTCAGTTTTTATTAGGTTACAGTTATTAGATAAAATTGAGATCTGAAATTGTCAAGCTTATTGGCTAACTATTCTCAGTTTGATATGAATTATTCTATAGACAATAACAATAGCAACATTTTGTAAGATTAACCTTATCAGCAGAATGTCCTTGTCGAGCAATAGCAGAGTATTTCACCCGGCCAGACTCATCCAGTTGAACGGCCAGGGCATTGGATGTGCTCTCTTTGCCCCGAGCGCCCATGCCCAGGGGGTACTGGGCCACATGGATCTCTGGGAAGGCTCCTCCATCTGTGAAAGGGAAAAACAATTAATTATAGCTTTCAAAGCTTTTGGGTTAGCACCATACTTCTGTCTGCACAAATGTGAACTCATTAACATTTTCTAAACTAGGAAAAATCTCTCAGCAAATTAATGAAAGCTAGACTGATGTTTAGCCACATTGCTGACACAAAAGTGTGTCAAACAAAATAGGACTGACCTCCATAATCTTCCTCAGCGCGAGGCACCCATCCCTTCCTCTGGCCATAGGGCGGGACGCTGGTCTGGGACACGACCAGCGCACTCCCGACGCGCTGGGCCTTGCGCTCGTCATCGCGGTCCCACACTTGCTGGGTTGGCGCGGGCAGCAAACTGGAGACATTATTGACACATTCAGACCGAGAGGTTATTGAGCAAGATTTAAGGATAAGCTAGGAGAACTAAGTACGATAATTTGGATTGGAAATATTTTACGTAAGATTAAGATAATTTAAAGGTGAAATGTTTATTTATGAACGTAGAAAGACGCAGAAACTAATAAAAATACGTCAGTAAGAACGTGATGTGTTTTATGTCGCCATTCTATATAAAGGTCAAGTTTTTACTGTGGGGTGTATAAAGGGACTGAAGATTTTTATTTATAGGGTAAATTTACAGCCAAACCTGAATAAAATCCTAATTATTTACATGAAATAAAATACAACACACCTTGACAACGACGCCATTTTGCTAATTGTTTTTTTTTTTCATTCGTTGGTAGGTTCGTCCAAAAATTTGCGATATAAATACTAGGTGATACTCGTGATACTAGTAACTAATAACGTTATTGCTACGTAAATAACGTTTGTTCACTGTACATTTTTAAACGAAAATTCTGACAAGTTGTTTTTTTTTTTTTATGCAAAGGAAATTATTCATGCAGCCTTCAGCCTTGGAATTACAAATTAGTAAAAATCTATTCGAAACGATGTTTTTATGCTATTTTAATAATAATTCGTAGATAACGAAGTGTAATGGATGCATAAAACACAAATTCAGCTTATGATAAAGAGAAAATGCGAATACCTACCTAAAAAAATGTTGTGAACAGTGTCAGATTCCTATATAAATGAAGAGGCTGCGAACGTCCCCCTTTTATAACCTCAAAAATGCGCGAGAAGTATCACAGTTTTATGGCGAAGTGAGCTTATTGCTGCCTTCAATAAGTGCTAAAGTGAACGGATTACCACCATGCCGTCGAAAAAGAGAAAATACAATGCAAGGTTCCCAGCTGTAAGTAAAATAATCCTCGAAGACGCCCATAAAATTGAAAAAATTGACTTGTTTTTGTGTTCAATTTTCATACATTGGTGATTATGACATTGTTTGTTTGTAGGGGCGAATCAAGAAGATTATGCAGACTGATGAGGAAGTGGGGAAAGTCGCCCAGGCCGTGCCAATCATAATCTATATCCTTTTCTAAGAAAATCCATGACACTAAGACTTGTATGGCACATTTATTTATTTGGATTTTGTCCTATTGTTTATTAATTATTTTTCTGATATGAAAGTAAAATGAACCACTAAGATTTAGCTGCATAGCTGAATCTGACTTAATATTATTTTGTTTACTTGGTTTGTACTGGAATTTATGTGAGAATCATTCCAATTTTTCAAAATGGAATTTGGCAGATGTGTATCCACTCTCACACATTTTTTAAATGCTTTGTATCACAATGGCCTGGGTATGTGCAATGTAAACAAAGCCTATTCCAAGGATTCTGAAGTAATTGGGTTTTGAGTTTCCTGATGCAAACATTTATTTTTATTAAATACATAAGTATTGACCTTTAATTCTTGCTTTCCACAATTTATAAATTTAAGAATACATTTTCTGGGGTCTAGTTTGCTAATAATAAACTGTTAAGTATTATTTTGTTATTAAATAATTATTTATCATTTGGCATTCGGTAATAATTTTGCTTCTCTGATTTAGTGAATAGGTAAGTAGTACATTTTCTTGTCATAAAGTGATTTTTCGAGTCGACAAATGACTGAATGCATGTTTGGTTAATCATAGTTTCATGCAATGATTTCATTTATAGTTAACTGTCTTCTAGATACCAATTTCGTCCCCAAAGCTCTGAAACCATTTGCCATTTTATTATTTAACTGCACATTATTATTATTAATTATTTAACTGCACATAAAAAAGTACTGGTTAAAACCAACATCTCAACAGTCATTCATTAATTATGTTTATGTCCAATACATGGATCAGTTCCCATGTTAATCAAGGATTTTACTACAGAAAAGTACCAAATAGTATTTCACAAGTACACATGTTAGGGTTAGGAAACGCGCAACACAATTCGAAGGAAACAGAGACAGACAATGTACGCGTTCATTTTTTTTTTGTGTGTAAAATATTTAAAATACTGGTATATCTAAATAAAGATTTCTATAAGTTGTCTTGCTAACACCTAGACTCTCGTTTCCCTTATCAAACACACTAAGTTAAATTTATTACTTATGGTATTGTTTCTAGTCTGGTCAGGACATAACATAATAGATCCTGAATCACCTGATTGTCTGACAAGTAAGGTGAGCTAATATGACTTTGCAGTATCCAAATTCGGTGGTAGGTACTAGAACGAAACAGAATTCAAGGCAAGATACGTTGCACGACACAAATTCGGTCATTTCGAAGAAAACGCGCAATATATTATGGTTATGCGTAAGCTTGCGCAAATACGCAGTTTATACGATTGAAACTTATCAGACTAAGAGCGATAAAAAATCATAGAATTTTCCAGCTACTTCTCTTGCTAGAATACTGTCAAATCCAGTAAAGGAATCCGAGGATTCAAGTGTTGTCTCTTGTTTAGACGATGGGTTGACAACTCCCTTAATTTCTTTAGGGATAAAGGCTTGTCTCTATGTTGTAGGTTGTAGACATGTGAAGAATTTAAATGCTGACCTTCATATAAAGAAAAGAGTGCCAAGAATAGGTACCAATCACAGTGCGACCTGTGAACCTGTGTTGAGTCACATCCGGCGATAAAACCATGTGTTACCACCACTTGTCGATTGCACAAACTTAGTTGCAGATAAAAAAAATAGTAAAAAATTATACATGTTGTTCGAATTCTGTAGTCTAGTGTTCTGAGTCATGATTGTGACTCCTTGCTCTGTAGGACATGGATTCGATTCCCATGGGGATATAAATTATCACTCTAATCTAAAACATAGCTCCCATTTTAGTTGCGACAAGGCCTATCTAGATTCTAGTTGCTATCTAGAGATGATTTCGTTCTTCGGACTTCAGAGGGCACGTTGAGCCGTCGTCGCGGAACGATCGCAGGCATTTTACAGCTACTTAATCAGCTGTTAATCTCCCATCTATCTCTTTAACATTTCTTGATAAAGTTACAGGACAAATTTTAATAGGGAACATGCATCGTTACCATTAAATATCCTTAACTCAGTCTCTTACCACTACACCTCGCACCCTCGAGTTGTTTGTGGAGTCTCTCCTCAACAAGGCGATGCAGGTGACCATGTCTCGGAACGCCAAGACTCTGAGCCCTTCGCATGTGAAGCAGTGTATCCTGGCAGAGTCCAAGTTTGACTTCCTAAAAGATCTGGTAAGTGTTATAGAGTAGGTAAATTAAAACATCATCAGGTCATACCTACGTACAGCTCATACGTCCCCAACGAGGAGCATGAGCTTACCCTGAAATAAGGCGATACCAATGCTCAACTCTTCGCATGTGAAGCAGTGCATCCTGGCAGAGTCCAAGTTATTTTTTTAAGGGACCTGGTGTGTACATCATTCTCCTAATGTTTCAGCACTTGCGCTTGAATTTACAATGATTGATTAGCCCTCTAAGGCCTTGATCAGTTTCATGTGTAGAACAAGCTCTTATGATATTTTGAAATAATAAGTAACTATGTAGGTATTTAACAAAAAATTTGTTTGCAGGTCAAAAATATCCCAGACGTGTCTGTAGCTGAAGAGAAGGAGTTACAGATGAGTGCTGAGAGCTCACCGAATTCTACAAGGTTAGTTTCCCCTTACTACTCGTTCAATCGCCTAGCCTAGATTAGGGCCCATATTTATAATCAGCTCTCAAGAGTGACAGCAAGTTTGAGTTTGAATCAGAAATGTCATTTCAGTACAAAACGGTCTGTCAAATCCATACTTAATACGCTCTCAAACTTGAGATCGCTTTATAAATACGAGCCTAGGAAGCCGGCCTTATCCCGCCAGCTCCCTTCTACCATCAGTCACCCAGACGCACCGCAGGATACCATCCATACTTGGTTGATATCCCACCAATACGCAACAGAAATACATCATCTACGAATATTTCAACTCTGTAGCTATCACGGTTCATGAGATACAGCCTGGTGACAGACGGACAGACAGACAGCGAAGTCTTATAGTAATAGGGTTCCGTTTTTTACGCTTTGGGTACGGAACCCTAAAAATAATTAAGAAATTTTGCGTAAATTCTCAATGCATTCTAGTACATAGAGTAAAAGATCGTATCTTAACTGTAAAAATATTTTTTTAATTAGCGAACAATCATAAATATAAATACGTATTTTTTTTAATAATATTTGTTTAGTATCATTCAGTAACAAAATACAGATTTCCTTATAGTTAAGTCCTATCAAAGGCGACTTTGTTTCAAACCAGCTCAGGAGTTATTTTTAGACGTTATCAGTGCTCAAATTGTGTTAGCAGTATGTACGTTAACCTCAATTCTAGAATAATTGGAAACCATAAAGTTACTAATAAAATTAACTAACGAACTAGGTAAAGGTTCTAAATAAAACTAGGATATCAGCAAAGTAAATGAAATATGTTTGGTCTTTAAGAATAATTTATGAATCTATACTAAGTTATTAATAAAAGTAAAGGTAAACCTACCTGTCTGTTGCTCTTTCACGTCTAAACGGCTGAACGGATTTTGATGAAATTTGACAGAACGATAGATACTATCCTGGGGTACGTTCAGAGCCGCTCGATCGATCGAAATTTAACCTGGTTAAAAATTATACTGCCCGTTCAGAGACACCTGTCAGACGAAATTTTGACTAGGTTAATTTTTATCCGGCCCGTTCAGAGGCGCACCGGAAGTGAAGTTTTATCTGACAGCGGCTAAGGTGCACGTTCAGTGCGTCCCACTAGTATAAGATTCGATCGGTATAAATATCGAACTGGGTCGACTGAACGTACTCCTGGGCTCGCCCGTAGGATCCCTTTTAACCTATCTATACTATATATGTCCATATCACGGAGGTCCATACATACCTCAACATACATAGACTACTTTTTAAATACCTCCCTCATTCCTGACCCTAATCCACATTACGATTTTATTGTTTACAGATTCTCTGAAACGTCAGCTCCAAGAAGAATAGTGAGAGAAGACTCAAACAGCTCGAGCAGTTGCGACATTCGAGTCCAACAGTTACCACTACCGCGGGAACCGCTCCCGAGGGAAAACACGAAACGCGCGCTTTCCGCCGAAGTGGAGACCAAGCCCAAGGTAGAGACAGTTACCTCTGCGACCTCTGACGCTGCCATAGACCTATCAGTCGGGAGCAGTCAGGTCAGATTTGCCAATTTCTACCAAGAGACCTTAGTCGACCAAGTACAACACAGGAGTGTGATCACTGTGAATCCGACGTACAGTTGTCCGCAACCGTCTACGTCAAACTACGCCCCGTTAACACCAGTAGAACCTACCGTAAGACCTGACGCACCAAAGCCAATAAAACCACTATTCTTCGTAGATGTAAGACAGAATAACGTTATGACACCGCCCAGAACGCCAGTAACGCCTATTCTTAACATAGACTTCACTAAGAATATAGCCAAACCGGAAATCAAAACTCCGGTAACGCCCATACTAAACATAGACTTTACTAAGAATATAGCCAATCCAGAAATCAAAGTTCTAGACACGTCAGTAGTTAATGTCGTCAAGGATAGGATTAAGGAGAAACTTCAGAGGCAGAATTCGAAGGGTAAAGTATCTGAACCTAGAAGGGAACCTAAACCGCCCCCACCTGCCGTCAACATTGATAATATTAACTCTGGTAATTTACAAATCGATGAAGACTATGATACCTGAATATTTAATAAGTTAAGTGTTTAAAACAGTCGATTACCATTTTGTGTAATGTTTAAGTGTTTAATGTCAAACATTTTGTTTATCTTTTTCTCGTACGTAAAAATGTGTGAGTGCTTTGTTTAATTTTTAAGTCTGAGATTGACAATTTGTTTTATTTCTCTGAGAAATATTGATTTCTTGTGGTTTTTTTTTTTTCGTTATTTTATAGCTCGAACTTTTTGTTACTCTCATTTAAATTATTAATTGTGTCTATTAGTTAAATGAATGAATCGTTGTCTAGAAATGTAATTTTAGAACTGTAACTGTTGTCTTTGGTTCGATGAGCTCAGTAGCGCCACCACAAGTAATTTTTAAAGTGGCCGTTTTTGGAAATTTCGACATTCAAAGCTTAGATATTAAGTGGAGTGTATGACCATAAGGATTAAAGAATTACTTGCGATTTATGCGAATCCTAATAAATATTCATGATGATCTTTGTATTTGTTTGAGACACAATAAAATTACTTATGGGGGCGCCACTGAGCTCATCGGACCATTTTAAGTAAAAACTTTTCTGCTTTTAAAAACAGGAATGTTGGTCCTTTGCTTATCTTGTATTGTAAATAATTAAAAAATCTGATTATGCAACGAATGTGGTTATTTAACGGGACCTTGTCTGATTTCAAATTTGTTCTGTCACTTGTTCGTAGGTTTTATTGGTTGCTCTCTGACAGTGAATTGACATCCTTTATAGGTTCATCTAGGTTATATAACATCCATGATAACATCTTATTTAAGATTTGTCCTGTCAAATTGTTACAGAAATAAAACGGCTATGAAACAGCTGAATACTTAGCTGATTTTAATCATGTCAAAGTTACGTTACACATATATATACACTTGTAAAATAAAACGGCTATTTAAAATTATTTCGGTCACTTTGACAGGATTAAAAGCAGCTGTCGTATAATCTTCTTTTTTATTCAATTAATTAAAAGAGACAGGACTGATGATAGATAGTCATAGAAAACGTTGACTACAAATGAATGATTTATTACAAACGAAAGAGTGATAGAAAAATTAAATATGTTGCGGTTGTGTCCTCTCCTTGCGCTTTTCTTGTGATTTAGCCAGTAACCATTAAGTAAGCCTTGGCCTCACTGTCGAGTAATTCCCAAAAAGCGGGACTGAGCCTGTCCCGCGCAGGACATTTAATTTTTGGATTAAAAATCGGGACGTCTGGCAACGCTGGTGAGGACATATATGAACTGTTGATGATTACACTGTATGAACACAAGTCAAATGAAAACATCGCATCAATCTTCAGTTTTGTGACGACAAGGTTCCGATATACCAACCAAAGCAATAAATTGATAATTAAATATTAGATATTTTATTGCACATTAGAGAACAAAACTGAATTTTACTTTGAGCATCAAGCATTAGTAGTAGTGGCGCCATCAGGTAGGTAAAGTCTAGCTTAACTAATAATGGTTACCTAACATTTTCCTCAACAATAAATATCCAATTTAAAAAAAATACAATAAATTCAATGTTTGTCCAGTTTGATGAAGAAAAGTGGAATTCAGTGGGTTTTTTGCTTACCTCAGGTTCGTCCTGGCAGTCAATTACAATGTAAATTGAGATTTTTGGGGGTATTTCTTTCTTCCTATTTTTGTATACCTAGATATATCTGTCTCAGGGAAATGACGAAACCAGGGATTTCGCGAAATCCCTAGGGATATCTCGAAATCCCGGAAGAAGGCGTAATCGCTTGATCATTACGCCTTCTTACTGAAAATGTTTAGGGATTTGAGGAAATTGTTGATGTTGATAAAATATAACTGAAAGAAATTCAAGTTAAAAAAATGGGTGCATGTACTTATGTAGGCGCGCGCGTGAGAAGTTATTCTTCTTTGACCTTTTTCTTTTCATAATAGAGGTTCTATGTCTATTTTGTGGCCAACTTCAACCTGATGCGCGCGCAAGACTTGCGGCCAACTTCATAATGTACTGTTAAAATTTTTATTTCACTCTCAATTTTTCATAATGCGCCTAGAAGTATAACTTCAAAAAAAAATATTTTGACATTTAAAATTCTGTTAAATGAAAAAAAATTGACATGACATCGTCAGAATATGTTTCTTTTAAGGTGGTTCGATGAGCTCTGTGGCGCCCCCAAAAGTAATAAATTTATTGTGTCAACAACACTTTCCTTATTTCACTAGTCAAATGACAAATCCCTAAACATTTTCAGTAAGAAGGCGTAATGATCAATTTGCGCTTACGCCTACTTCTTCCGGGATTTCGCGAAATCCCTGGTTTCGTCATTTGCCTGCGACATATCGATGTAGTACCTTAGTTAATATAAAAAAATACTACGCACCTACAATCGAACGTATGTTTTGGGACAAACCATAAGTTTTAACTAAATTGTCTGCACTGAAATAAATAATGGAAATTCTATTTAAACTTTTTTATTACGTCCAGCTATCTTTTAATTTTGATAGAAATATTTTTCGAAATAAAAATTATATTACTCCATGCTATCACTAAAGTATCATTTACAATATTTTAACCGGAGGTTTTAATGTAACTTTTGTACATCCGAGTAGTGATTTGCGAAATGTCGCCTAATGTATACCTATTTCAAATCGTTATGTTAATAGGTAGAGAGCACGTGTGAGCATCATTATATAGGGTTCCGTACCTCAAAAGGAAAAAATCGGATTTTTTCAAACCCTGATCCTGTGAGAACAAAAAAGGACCGATGGAAGACGCTTGTAGTTAACCGTATCTTGTGGTAAATACGAATAAGAATTATTATAAAAATTGAATTAAATACGGAAGCGTTTGTTTATGTTTTGGGTACCTCCTACCCTCCTCTTTACCTATTATCAAACTCAATACAAATTAGTTTTATCGAATGTTTAAAAATACCCTGTTTACGATATATCACTAGATATATAGATATCATTCATTCACTTCACTGCCTCACAGAAACATCCTGTTGAATGAATGATGAAGTTGCTTCGAACATTCTCTACTAACTTGTAATAAGTGGTGTGATAGTCTATGGACGTATAAGCAATACTTCTATAGTCAGAATAATAATATACCAAGAATACAAACGAATGTACAATGGTATTGCATGTAAAATATAGATTGGTGATACGTATTGAACGTGTTTTATTTACGGATGCCATTTTCAATCCCTCTCTTTTAATACACGAGTTATACAAATAAAAAAAACCGGCTAAGTGCGAGTCGGACTCGCGCACGAAGGGTTCCGTACCATCATTTATAAAAATGGCAACAAAATCATATCTGATGTCCGACTCGCACTTGGCCAGTTTTTAGTATTTGTTGTTATAGCGACATTAGAAATACATCATCTGCATCAATTTATCATATATTACTTTGTTTTCCCCCCAGTTTTTTAGGACAATGCAGAGGCTGAATAACCTGATCAAAGAGCGACCAGGACCGATGGCTTAACGTGCTCTCCAAAGCACGGATTCGATAAGAAGAAAGGAAATGCAGTAAAACAAATGTATATGACATGTACAAAAATATTTGTTTTATTGTTGTTAAATTGATATTTATTTCTAACAATAACAACTACTACACTAATTATACTAAATTCAAAATTTTGTAAGTATATTCTTATTTATATTTCTTCTGAACTTTTACAGGAAAATATGGACATTGGATTGAAAAAAATATGTGATGTGCAAAAGAAAATATCTGTAAATAGCCTCCATAAGATTTTTTACTTAGATTTCTAATGTAGCGTAACTAATTAATGTTTTACGCCATTTACAGATATGACTTTACAAAATAGGTATGAAATTCACCTAACCTGCACCAAACACAAGTATTTTTTATAAATTGGAAATGAAGTTTTTCATGGCAAGAATGGTTTGGCATTTTACATTAATTTTAATTAAACACTTTCGCTGCTAAGCTGCTTTTTGGTAAAAGCCGGCCGTGCTAGCCTTAACATGTGTAGCGTGTTCCCCGCACTGCCGTTGCGTTCGTGTCGAAAACGCTACAGCTGTGCGGCCGGCCCGACCTAGCGTGTTCGGCGATACCAATACGCCAGTGCACGTCGACACGCCACGCACAGGCGTAGACGTAGCTGCTACCGGGTACGCGCCTCGCGCTCGAGGCACACATGCGTCAGGTAGAGCCGAACACGCATCGGCGGTTCATAGCACAGTCGGTTACTAAAATTCACGCAGCTACGATGCGTGTTTGTGAGCACAGTCGCGACAGTAAGCTTGACGCGCATGGGCGATTTTAGCAGTCAACGTGTTAAACTGATTCCGTTATTTTTAAATAACTTATTTTGGATGTCAGTCAGTGATTTACTATTTATTTATTGAGAAGATGAATTTTGAGATTCAAATTACAGCATTTTCCCTAACTTAACCCTAACTTTCCCTAAAAAGATCCCATTAATTTTGACAATCCAATTATGTAATTGTTTCCTTTTAATATTGTTGTCTTTTTTTAGCAATAACCAGTTCTTAATTTTGATTGTCAGTACCTAAATGAATTATATTAACGAATTTACAATATGGTCCTTAGAACCACATTATTACGTATTTTAAAATAAGAACCAAGTTTGCACAAAATATGCTGTTAAAAAATTAGTAACTGAAAAGAAAGTAATAATGTTCAACATAAATTATGATATTGTATTAATACTGATTACTTTAGTCGCTTAAACTATGGTAAGGATGGCGTTATATTTACAACTGTGTATAATTTAGTAAGACCCGCATTTATATGCAATAATAATAATTCACATGACATGTTGGAAAACGCTAAAAATACATTTAGTTAGAAATTATAATTATTTTTGGTGGCAAATTGTATTATGCTCATTTTAATACTAATATTTCTTTGCCAGGAAATTTATAACGAAATAAACTAAAAGTATTTCGATGAAATAAATAAAAATGAAATTACAACATGTCTGCGATGTGGCTACAATATAATACAACCAATACTTAACATAAATAAATGTAATAATTAAAGTACCTAATTATTACCATGCAAAATAATGCATTGTCCATTATACTAATTTGTTTATAAATATTTATGTACTAAGCATATTTAAAAAATTTACAAGCACCTAAATTTCATTATACTATGATTGATAAGGCACATTATATTGGGCTACTGAGTACTGCTGCATCTTCTATTACACGTTACACCAACACCACTAATTCACAAAAAAATCCCAGGTTTTTTTTTCTTATAGAATCTGTCGCACTTTTTCATTAGATTATGAAAATTTTCGCGCGATTTTAAAGTAGACAATTTACTGCACCTGCCGGTGTTTTCATTGCAATCGGCCTAAAAGATATAAAGGCACAAAATCGTCTATTCTATAGTATAAAAATGGCTACAACACAATCAGTACAGAACATTGTATAATTATCAACAATTAAATACCTACTAAAAAGGAAGACTGTATGGTATTTATATTACAAATACATTAAAAATAGATGATACAAAAAATATGTCATAGTTTTTAAAGTAAATTATAAGTTAATTTAACTAAAATAAACATCTAAAATTAACCCAATACAAATTTTGGAATGTATAATTATGAGTTGGCAGTCTTCAAAATTTAAGTACTGACGAAAGACACATTGGATACAGGTCAGAAAAATAATATCTTTGTTACAATTTCTACATTATCACTGCATTGAAAGATACTGTACAACATTTTCACTCTTATCCTTCGTGCAGAAAAAATGGGCATCAAATCATTATTCAGCTAAATTCATTTCCTTCGTACAAACTTTCACACACTTCCAACAACCTGAGAACTGGACTTATATTGTATGGGAACAGAGATTTCGACACCAATCGGCTTATTTGAAGTCTTAACCTGATCAGCACTCTCATGGTGTCATCTAGCCCTCTATTACTCCCAGGCTCACTCTGTTGGCACGTCTCCAGAAACTTAGGCCAGTTCCTTCTACTATACTTTAAAAATCTGAGCAGATATAACAAGAAACATGTCTCATTGCTGACCAGGTAATCTAGCAACACGTCACTATCATATGACACCACTTTCAAGAATTCTATGAATGATGAAATAGGATTCAACATTGGCATCAAATCTGGATACATGGAATTTCTGTATACAATACCAACAGTAATATCAAGTGTACACACCATAGATTCAATCAAATAATCATCCTGTTCACTAAACAAATGTATCAACATTTTTGTGAATGGTGTCTCTGGATGGAACTCAAGATTGTTCCGAATGAAAACATCTAGTTTTTTCAAGACATCTCTTATTGATCTCTCAACTATCTGCATATCTTGAATAGCATTGTAATCTGATGAATCTATTGAGCTGTCTGAAGAATCACATCTCATCTCCTTCACTGTCACAGCAATAGATTTAAGAACCAAGAGAGACATCCTTTGCAACATTGTTTTGTCCACTTCGTTTCCTGACTGTGAATCTTCATTTTCATCATCTCCGTAACTCTGATCAACCAACTGGATGGTAGCATTTAGAGGGGCCACATCAGGACCCAAAGAGTAATTACGGATGACCCGACATTCATGACCAAGGAAACCGAAACCGCTTCTGCTGTTTTGTACCCTGACATCGCTCAACAACCTAAAGTCCTTTACAAATCTGACGATGGAGTGAGCGAGACAGCAGATTTCCTCTGGCAAGATATCTTGTAAAGCTAATGTTGAACCGTAGCAAAGAACTTCGTTGAATAAACTCAATAAATGAGTGTAAATCAAACTTGGCAGCATTGTATTCCTGAGTAGATCTACAAAACCTTGTAAATCAGCATAGAATGGCTTGGTGTCTATAACAGAGAGATTTGCCTTGACACTAATAATATTTTCCCATAGAGAGAAAAATGTTAGTATACAGTTTTCAGCATTAGCTAGATTCAGGTACCTTAGTAAAAGAAGCTTCATGTTTTTGACTAAAACAGGCCAGTGGTGTTCCAGTGTTTTTATTGTGAGGCATTTTATGTGCGAAGTATCAAATGATTCTGAGTCATTTAGGACAATCATTACGCAACCATTTTCGTTGACTCTTTCTATTCTTGAAGGGACTGGGTCAGGAGATATTGATCTTTCAGATTCACTTGGCTGCCGTTCTTGTATTTTCAACACTGGCTCATTTAACTTGAATGTCACTGGTCTTTCTTCTGCCTCTTCCCCAGCAGATGTCGATGGAGTGCTATTAGTTTGTAGATTAGAGAATTCATTATGTAGGTTATTAGTATGGGAGCTACTAGTAGCTTGAGTACCGTAACCTACATTACTTCTAAATGGATTGTCTTCTTGGACATGATTTCCTGTTGAATTCATGTATGTGCTTTCTTCTAGCGGATGCTGTTCAACATCTTTCCATTCCACTATCCTCTTTATGATATCCAAACTAAAGTTTATCTTTTGTACTGTTATTCTGTTTATTCTATCAAACAAATAGATGTTTTCCGCAATTTGTTGTAGCCAGTTTTCATCGACAGTGTCTTTGGAGACAATCAGGAAACTGGCCAGTACCCTACTTGCAACAAAAGTAACAAATTTACTTTTATGGTCTGCTAATTCTACCACCTCAGTGATCCAATCGTGTCTGTTTCTAACAAAAATGTCACAAGCTGCCATAATTTTAGAGCATATCGCTCCTGGAGTGTTTTGCTTCAAATAAATATCAAACATAAGCTGCATAGTTGATAAGTAGGTGAGTGAGCAGGTGATAGGCCATGATGCGATATTTAGCTGCCTATCGAACAACTGTGTCACAGTATTCTCATCAAACCTACAAAGACAGTGCCCTACAAGTGCAGTTTGTATTTGTCGCAGTTCTTTCAATAATTTATCGTCCTCTGAACTCCAATGTGGAGTACTATTGGAACAAGATGGAATGATTTCCACATCAGGGTCATTGGGAAGCCTCAAAATAGCTGAACAGTCAACTGCATCCTCACTTACGGTGCCGCTGTCGGGTGATTCGCCATTTCGCGATGGAAACTCTTCAGCTGTTTCAGTTGGAGGTGTTTCTGAGTCAAATATGTCCGTGATGACATCCTCTGTGGATCTGTCGCTCCCATCGTCGATGTCGGGAGCGTCGATTCGAATTTTCTTCTTCACAGGTTGGTCTGAAGCCATCCCTGCATCAGTCTTTGGACTGCAGTTCTGTTCCCCTCGTAGAACCATGAACGCGGCCGCTAGGCCTCCGCACACACTATCCCTAGCGCTGAATGCACTGATTGGACCGTGTTATTTGGTGGGTAACATCGTTCTGGAAAGAAAAAGAGCGAATATGACTGCATGACCTTTCAAAGTAGCTACCCAGTTACGCGGGCGACAAAGCCAGTGAATTTTTGAGCGATTACGACATCATGCGATGTAGCTTTTATGACTATTCATTGATTTGATGTTGATATGACACAATTAACATGAAAATTAATACAAATGAGCCAGTTTCGCGTAAAATTCAATGAACTTTCCAAAATATTTTGATGGCACACATACCATTGGCACGTTACCGAGGTTGTTTAAACACTTGTTCCTCGTTTGAACATCCATAAATATTGATAATAATATCACTGCAATCCAGTTATCCACTATGAAACTCAGTTTTATGTGATATTGTGTTAGAAAATAATAAAAACTTCGATCACAAATCTGCAGAACAGAACATCGACTCCATTACGTACAATATGACGCTGAGTCAATGATAGTACTTTTATCAATGGAATTTATACTAAATTATCTCATATTAACGAATAAAATTGTAGATACGGTAATAATATATTCAGTTTTGAATTATTATATTATTCTACTTTGCTTTTAGCTTCATTTATTAAAATAAATATAAATTAAACGACAAAAATTCAAAGTATTTCCGCTACCATTTCCGGTAACAACGTTGCCAGTTTGGTGACTTCTGAATTTAGCAAAAGTTGTAATCTTTTTGTTTTATTTTTTCCTCTTTTTCTAAACGTTATTTCAAGATTTTGTACTTCATTTTTCGATATGAAGTACTTTTTGTAAACAAATAGTTTCATTCAAGGAATCAGTAAAATAATAAAAGTTGTGTGCGACCACAGTGTGCGACAAAAAGTCGCAAATGAACGAATGGGAACGAATGTTATCAAAACCCATGTGTATGGGAGGTTTCGTAATCTTGATTGTCTATGGCCGATTGGTTTGTATTGTTATGTCATGTTGGCAACATTGTCAGTGCACCGAGGAAAATGTCTGCTTCGAGGGTATCGAAAATTATGTTTCAAAGACTAAAATAATAGTGTTAAAATCAATTACGCATTATGAATTAACCAGGTGAATATAAAACAGTTAAAAATGAAGTGTGTGTTGAAAGTGAGAACGATATCACATTCCAGTGTTTTTGCATAACAATCGATAGAATAAATTTAGGTTAGACATATCTGGTTTTTGTATTCATATCCTGAACAATACAGAATACTGGAAATATAAAATTTCATCCACATGATATTTTCGTCGCACGCAAGTACAAGTTATTGTTTATTTATAGGCCCGATTGCGGAAACGCATTTATATGTCATCGACTCTTCATGGCTTTTTTGCTAATGGTATAAAAATGTATCGCTATTTAGATAAAGTTCAGATGCATGGATTGGGATTGCGAAAGTGTTGTCTAGTGTCAAATGACGGAGTTAGCCTTGCGGCGGCGGATAGAAAGCAAGTTTCCTCTTTATAAAATAAAGACAATGGTGAAATTAGAGTTTCCTGACTGAATGGCTGGTTGAATTTTTTGCCTTAAGTGTTTGTGCATCGACTCAGCTGTTATATCACACTCTTCATAAATATTAAACAATCTATAATGATTATGAGTTGACTATGTTTGGTAGAAACTGGTTGACTAGGCTCTAGCCACATATTTGGGTATATATTATATCATTTTAGGGGAAAATGTGTGATTTTATGTATGATAGGCAGGGCTTGCCATTTCTAATTTAATATTTATAAGCACAAAATAAGCAATAACAGCCAATTTCTTTTCCGAAATGTTATGGTAATTGATGTTCAATTCTATTTAGATTCTCATGAATAATGTCCCTATACATAAGCATATTTATCTAAAAGGTTGGAGTTTCCTTGTATTCAAACTTGAGTGGTTATTTATTATTATTAGTAACACAACACAAAGCTACTGGAATGAGAGAGTACCAAAATAAATATTTTGATCTTTATGTTTGTTTATTAGTGAAGGTTTCTTTCTTGCTATGCTAACTGCTAAGAGGTTCCAAGAGTAATTTTCAGGATCTCTGAATTGATATTTATAGTTTGTTTAATTTACCAACAAAAATACATCCAGTCCAGATCAGTCATTATCTTGCTGAACAGTACCTAGCAGGGTTCGAAATTATCAAGATAATTATGCTTCTTGATAATTATCCCATAATTATCGGATAATTATTTTCATGACAATTGCATTATAATTTGATAAAAAAGAAACAAATAAATTTTATGATTTTTATTTAATATCCAACACAAACGAACATTAATTAAAGGTAGATTGAGCAAAAATATGTGTCAGTGACAATTTTTTTCTTATTAGCAGAATCCCCACGGCATGTAAAAACAGTTCGCGCGAAATGTACATTCGCATACAGTGTACTCTACGCATGTTTTTTTGTTATTATTAATTGATAATTATCCACCTGTTATTATCAGGATAATTTATCCTTTCCTAGTCTTCTGTGACTGTGGCATATAATATCAACACATACCAATTTATGGATGAAATGAAAACACCAACAGCTAAATAGTAAGATTTATACTTATTATAAGCAACTTTATTTTATTGCTAAAATTCAATCTGTAATTTCTATCTGCCAACCTTTGAGAAAATATCATTAAATAATGTGAAAAGTCATACTAAATGGGTAAATAAGATACAAACTCCAATAGGATAATTTTATGTCCCTTCGTAAACAAGATGTGAAGCTAAAGAAAACTGGTGTTACGTTATACTCACAATAATTAGGTTGAATGTAGTCACATTAAATTGCTCTAAATTAGAGTAATCAATATTAATAGAACAAAGTATTTCTCAAATTCAATTCAATTTTGTATGTGGAATGTATTCTTTGGGAAATCTTTAATAAAATTATTGCCATCCTTTTCTGATCTCTCATGATAAAAATCAACTATTAGTTGATTTAGTGATTTTGTGCACCACCAAATTAGTGTATAAAAAACATAATAAAATATAACGATACTTTCTAAAGTTTGTCTATAATGTCTATTATTAAATTTGTAGAATAAAATAAATGAACTTCAATACAAAAACATACCTAAAAATAAATTTGTTTCTTTCCAGAGCTCAAGAATGAAATGCGGGACGGATACAATAAGAAGTGAATGCCTTACTGTATGTTAAGTGTAGATTTTGTATTTGAACTGTGTGAGTGACATGTGCAGTGTGTAGTGGTAAGATGTCGGATGAGGAGGATTCCTCGCCTGAACGGGCGCTATGCATCACCAACAATGTGCCCGGTGAGTACTACATCTATTTCATTCTTCCTCTTTTCGTGTGGGTTTTTGTAGACCCTATGAACCAACTAAACTGGGGATAATCTCACAAAGTGTTAGTAGTAGTTAGTAATCAACAAATATAAACTCTGTGTTCTCCCTATGGAAATCAAACTCCGAGGACCTCTGGATTGTGAGCCCATGAGGCAGATATTGCTCTTTCATTAATAAATAAAAATGATGAAGAGCAACCCCCTGATGCCAACAATTTCGGTCTGCCTGCCCAAAGCGGTTGCGTTAACTTTTTATGGCACTTCAGAGCTGACTTATTGTGACCGAAAAAAAAAACGATAATATGAGAAGTATGATATTTTTTACAGAATGAAAGTAAAACATCCACCCATATGAAAAACAGAAAACCTGACCAAAATTTTGGTTGCGTTTTCTTGCAATCTTTGACCAAAGAAAATTTATTGTGACAAAAAAAAACTATATTGTGGGAGGCTGAATTTTATACAGAATGAAGTCCTAGTTCCACTCATATGAATAACACAAAAACTGACCAAAATTTCGATTGCGTTATCGAGTTATCCTCGATCAAAGGTGAGAAAAGAAAAAGTTTACGCAACCGCTTTGGGAGGTCCGGTCAGCCTCTCATATGATCGTTACAATTTTTGTCGTGACCTCTCAGTCTATTACTGCTCTAGATGTATTCTAACCACTTCAAACAGTGGTAGCGTAATTTTCGCTGTCATTCAGAGGTTATAATTGAGCGAAAATTAATTATGTGTCATGCGTTGTTACCTAAACAATGCTAATTTTCATTTCATGCCGTAAAACGCAAGGCCGTTGAATTGTTGAATCAGCCTATTAAATGTTCTGCTCTGTTGCACTTAAATTCACATCTACGCTAATATAAAAGATATTAAGAGGATATATTGGTATTTACGCTTCTAATCAACTCTAGTAAATACTTAAATTCAAATTATACTAATCCAATTTTGAAAATTATTTCGCGATTAGTAAGATTTTCTATAAGTTACATGTACCTTAGCGTATCGCGGGAAAACGTCTTGGGAAAATTCGTTCCGGTGAAATCCGCAACTAAATAACACCTAATAAGTTGATTCCGTGCTTCGGAGAGCACTTTAAGCCGTCGGTACCGGTCGGTGTCTATGTTACACAAACATGTCATTTGGTGGTTTTTCTGTGTTTAAATGTGAAAGATATTTAAAATTCGCGCCATTTCCGTGTGCAACGACTCATTAGACAGACTCTAGCTAAAACTCCTGTCCAAGACTTGGCCATTACTTGGACTTGGACTACCTATATCAACTATTATGTGTTTCAATGAAAATCTAGCTAGATCTTCTTCTATCGAGATGACAAGACAACACCTTATCTTTCTATTTCCCTAGCTCTGTAGTTCGCAACCTAGCTACTCGTAGATGTATCACAGGCCTTGCCCAAACATTGCACCCACAAATGAGTCAACCATTGATTGGCTCTTGGCGCTGCGCTGTGCATTTCAATTGTTTTAGTTATTGTTTTGAAAAAGCCCCTGAACTTAAGAAGGCGTTAACTCACTGCCTACCCCGTAAGGGATAACGGCGTGATAAAAATCTAGCTAGATGCATCACAAACCCAACTTTTATTAACTTTCTCCGTGGTCTAGTGGTCGGAGCCATGGGCTCCCGATGCGAAGGTCGTGGGTTCGATTCCCGCTGGGGCACAGAAAGTTGGTATTTGTCAATTCATCACTGAGATTTTCCCTGTCTGATTAGGAGAATGCAGCTAGATTGCACCCACAAATGAGTCAACCATTGATTGGCTCTTGGCGCTGCGCTGTGCATTTCAATTGTTTTAGTTATTGTTCGCGCGCTGCGATCGGAAACCACCTTCGCTTTTGGCCGTGTTGCCGTCAGCACTTCCGGTTACGTTACGGAGTTTCGGATAGTTGTACTCACTAGTAAACTTACTGTCCACGTTTATAAGAAATAGTAATAACAAGGTCTTCAAATTACTAAGCTACTACGAATATAGTACTAATAGTCCACTGCTGGTCCACTATAACACATCTAGGCCATATAATGTAACACATATATCCATATTATGTATCTCCCTTGAAGGCGAATTGTTGAGCGCACATTACTTTGCATATGATTAAAATATTTGGACTTGAAATAAAAGTTTTAGTTAAATTTTCCGGTGCATTTTACTCTAATTCGTTTTTTGTTACCCATACCTAATAACTAATAATTTTAAGCCAATCGGACCAAGCAATGTACTGCTATGCAGGAAAACACGTGCCCACTTATAAGCCTATCTATCTGCATACTTTATTTTATTAATACATAATGCTTATTATTTTTATTCCATTTCCCTATGTGCATATGGACGACCATTATTTGTTACGTAGGTACCTACTATTAGTAGGAAAACAAATCAAATTGGCTACGAAATCTAAAAATATACATTTTACGTGTGTTGATTTGGATTTTGTGCGCTAATTTTCAATACAAATCATCAGCTACCTAATAAACATACCGCCTCCTTAAAGCAAACGGTCACCATGATAGCTCTCACAATCGATAACAATAATATATTCGTGGGTAAATAAAATACACAGTGATATCCTACCACGTAACAATGTGTTTTGCGGTTTTCGAATTTCATGTACGCTTATTCGGCGCTTTTACGGTGAAGGAAAACAAACGTATATGAGTTGATATGACATCAGCTCATATACGTCCCCACCGATGGGCACAAGCCTACCCTGAATAGGGCGATCGGGCCTTAGCCAACCGCGTGGACCCAGTACAGATTGGTTGACTTCACACACAACATTTAAATTTCTTCGTAGGTGTGTTTCGTCACGATGTTTTCCTTCACCGTAAAAGCGCCGAATCCTTCATCTCATTTTTTTAATTCCAGTTTTGGGCATCAAACGACTGAAACAGATCGAGACGATGTTCATACCACGTCGTCTCCAGATCCCCAGGACTCAATCTCTCAGCGTGGAAACATTATTGGATGTGCTGATAGTGTTGTATGACGAGTGTTGTAACAGTAGTTTGAGAAGGGAGAAGGCGGTCGCGGATTTCATCAGCTGTGGTGAGTTTTAAAGTCTTTTTGGGAGGGCCACATATTCCGTAGAACTGATGATCGATGGAGTCGAAAGGTTCTAGGATGGCAGCCATGTATCGTAAGTTCGGAAGGCGGTTTAAAAACTCTAACATCCGGGGTACATCGAGTCAATCGACTCGAAACGAAACCAACACGTCAAGATGAAGAAGGAAGGCGCAGCGTTGGACGGCCTCCAACTATGTGAAATGACCTTGTGTAAGTTGCGATTGCGAGCAGCATTTTGATGCAGTCAGCCCATAACCGTGCTCTGTGGAAAATCTTGGGAGAGGTTTATGTCCAGCAGTGGACTGACAATGATGATGATGAGATCAAGTTTAGAGTAAGTAATCTTCTGTTTCTGCACAACACCATAGAATACAAAACAAAGAATCACCTTGCTAAGACGTCATCGTATTTTTTCTTTTTCGGTGACTAGCATTTTGCTTCGTTCTATGTTGCTCTTATAGCGATTCTCAACTTGCCTTATTATTTCAGTTAAACCTGTAGTGACAGCTCTGAAGAGGCTTCGTCTGACTAGAGATGACTTCGAACTCGTGAAAGTGATTGGACGAGGCGCGTTCGGCGAAGTATGTGTCGTTCGAGCTTCCTTCTTGCAAGTAAGTATAGTAATCAGTACAGCCTGAATGGCCCTAAATATTTGTCAGACGTAATTTTACTAGGCGTTTTACGATCTGCCTACCCCGTTAGGGATAAAGGTGTTACAAGTCAAATATAGAAAACAAAAGGCAAAAACAACTATTCTCAAAATATTTTTCAAGTTGTTGGTAATGGGCGGATCGACAGACAACTAGAAGTTCTGTCTATAACTCTTATTCTGTTTCTAGGGTACAGATGCAGGCAACATGAGTGTGTCTGGTGGTACAATATCAACTACAACTGGAGAAAGAGTTTATGCCATGAAGATATTGAACAAATGGGAGATGCTCAAGGTAAGAAAAATATATTATATTGATCTACATATTAGGGACACTAACGGCTAAATAAGATAGATATTAAACTGCTGCTGCTGCTTATATTTCTTTCATGCTGGACTGGGAGTAATAGAAAAACATAGAATGTGCCAGCTGCATCTCCTCCCGGACATGCTGTAAAAATCAGCTAAGGGATCCGAGGGTTTCAGTGTATTGCAATGTAGGCGATGGGCTGACAACCCGTCACTACAGCAATATACGCAATCATCTGTAGTAACCCTCAAAACTTGTCAGACGTGGCGAAACGACCTTTGTTCAGGTCGTTTTTGCTCTGCCTACCCCATTAAGGATAAAGGCGTGATTACATGTATGTATGTATTAAACTGTACAGTTTAAGTAAAATATTGTCCTTTACGTCGTCTACAAAGTATGGGATAAAGATCTTTCGTGAACCGTAAGTGCATCAATAAAAATAAAATCCATCCATATCAATCCATCCAACATTCAAGGGTGTTAATTGGGACCGATCTTAAGGCTCCTACACACTATGCCGCCGGCCATGCCGCGCGCGGCTCTCGCGGCACTTCGGCTTCCTTTGCGCGTCAAGGCCAGCTGCTCGCGCGAGCCGGCGGCATAGTGTGTAGTAGCCTTTACAATACGGGGTGTGACAGCTTCCCGCAAACTGATATGGGTTACTCAGTCAACGAAATTGAACAACTTACGCCAGAAATATTTTCGAGAAATGAAAACATTTACTGCCCCATACAAAATAACCACATCATCATCATCATCAATCGATCAGACGATTTATATGGAAAAGCCATTTTTTTTTTGTTTTCCTGAAAGTGTTTCCTGGTGAAAGTTGTTCAGTTTCGTTGACTGAGCAACCCCTATCAGTTTCTGGTACGCTGTCCCTTGTATACAGTCGTACAAGGATCTTTTGGCGCGTGGGTGACATTGACAGCACAGATTACCTAGTATACATGTCCGTTAGGTTATGTATACTAGGTAATCTGTGCTGTCAATGTCACCCACGCGCCAAAAGGTCCTTGTACGACTGTAGTATTTTTCTCGTATGTTCTTGTATTCTTTATTCATGACACGATATTGTTTTTTTTTAACAGCGCGCTGAGACAGCCTGCTTCCAAGAGGAGAGGGATGTTCTGGTGTTTGGTGATAGGCGATGGATCACTAACCTGCACTACGCTTTTCAGGATGATAACAACTTGGTAAGAAGTTCATACTATTTTAATTCTTTTTCATTTTTCCGTGTGGTTTCGAGTCTATCGACCCGATGAACCGCCTATAAATCGCCTACTAGTACTGCTTATAGGCCTCTGACAATAATAACGACCATTATTAAAGACAGCGACTCTGAACAATAGCCTAAGCACAGAATAACAGAATCCGAAGCACATAATCCTCATTCTTACAGACAATCAGCGGATTCAGCCTTCATTGTTCTAACCGAACTGGAGAAAAATCTCACAAAGTGATAAATTGATAAATTTAAATATCAGCCTTGTATTCCCCCCTGGGAATCGTACCCAGAACCTCAAGATCGGGAGCCCATGGCTCAGACCACTAGGCCATTTAGGTAGTTGTGTGTGTTTAATTATGTGTAATTTATTTTCCAGTATCTGGTAATGGACTACTACTGTGGCGGCGACCTGCTAACTCTGCTGTCGAAGTTTGAAGACCGTCTGCCGGAGGACATGGCTAAATTCTATATCGCCGAGATGGTGCTGGCCATACACAGTGTACACGAGCTGCGATATGTGCACAGGTAAACACATGTTATTTAAAAAAAAGCAGAAATATACAGCAACACTATCAAATGTCCGTCTAGAAATTAAAAAACACACACCCACCCACAAAAACACACACATACACACACACACACACTACGCATAGACACACACCATGCATACACACACACACTCATACACACCACGCATACACACACACATACACACGCCACACACATAAACACACTCATACACACACATATACACCACACATACACACGCCACACACATAAACACACACTCATTCACACACACCACACATACACACACACACACACACACACACACACACACACACACACACACACACGCACAAACTCTGTCCAATCAAGCGGGCGTGGCCTGTATAGAGTAGCAAGGAACGGTTGCGAGTCGTCTCGTCGCGATTGCCGGGAGTCGCCTGTTACCTAAACAATAAACATATCTATGGAAATTACACACATACATGCAAATAAATCCTAACAAAGCCGAAAAATATTATCAATGAACTATTTTAAAGTGTTAAATTGTTGTTTTACAGAGACATAAAGCCAGACAACGTACTACTAGACGCGTCGGGCCACATCCGACTAGCGGACTTCGGCTCGTGCCTGCGACTCGGCGACGACGGTAAAGTACAGAGCAACGTCGCTGTCGGCACACCCGACTACATCTCACCAGAGATACTGCGGGTAGGTTCATACCCGCGACTAAAGCTCACTTCTTCTTCTGTCGTTTGGGTATCAAGTAGATCGACCCAATGAACCCTGGTGTCAGAGTTTTTAAACCGCCTAATAGCACAGCTAATAAACCTCACTATACGCAAACCACTAGACCATATAATATGCCTTGATCAATAACGTGAGATCTCGAGCGATATGAGTTATTATACCGCCATCACTAAGGTGAAATCTCATGCTCGCTTCGCTCGGGATATAAGTTAATTATTATACCTTCATCAATAAGGTAAATTCTCGCGCTCGCTTCGCTCGCGATATGAGTTAATGCGTCTCGCTCTACAATGAAATTTGACGACTGCTTCGCTCGCGATATATGTTAATACACCTCAATCAATACATGAAATCTCGTGCTCGCTTCGCTCGTGATTCGAGTTAATATGCCTCGATCAATGACGTGAATTCTCTCGCTCGTTTCGCTCGCAATTTAAGTTAAATACCTCGATCGATAACGTGAAATCTCGCACTTGTTTCGCTCGCGGTATAAGATATACTGAGTGCTAGTTGTTATTATAGAATATACTCAAATCTAGATGGTCGTCCTTTTAATTGTCTGTATTTCCCCAGGCTATGGAGGACGGTCAGGGTCGCTACGGCCCGGAGTGTGACTGGTGGTCCCTGGGAGTGTGCATGTATGAAATGCTGTTCGGAGAAACACCCTTCTACGCGGAGTCACTTGTAGAGACGTATGGCAAGATCATGAACCATCACAGGTCTTTCCATTGTCCGCCGGCTGACGAACATGCAACTATGGTAAATATAGCCATTAGTAACACTCTGTATAGCCACTATTAACACTCTGTATAGCTACTTGTATCGCCCTACATAAACGATGGAAGAAACGTATGTTCAGCAGTGGACTGATACAGGCTGTTGATGATGATGATGATAGAGTCTGTCTAATGAGTCGTTGCACACGGAAATGGCGCTAATTTTAAAATTCTTTAAATGTAAACACAGAAAAACTACAATAAAACTATTTTGATACTTTTATTTTATTTGTATGGAAATATCAAAATAGTTTTTTTTTTTGTATAAAAGTATCAACAAAGTTTTATTGTAGCTTTTTTGTGTTTAAATGTGAAAGATTTTTAAAATTAGCGCCATTTTTGTGTGAAACTGCAACGACTCATTAGACAGACTCTACTAGAAATAAGCTGACAAAGTTAGACAACTGTGCCCACTTCCAACTAGCTAAATTGTTTTTATAAAAATGACCATTACCAAAGAATTATTTTAACTGTTTCAGGTATCAGAAGAAGCCAAAGATTTAATTAGGAGGCTGATTTGCGCATCGGAGAACAGATTGGGGAAAAATGGATTACAAGATTTCAAGGTAATAAACTAATAACCAAGGTAATTAAAAATTAAATTAAAATGTCTTATTTAAGAGGGAAGGATAGCTTTGCGATCCTAGCGAAATAGGTATTTTTGAAAACACATGCTATCGCTCCTGCGCTCATGCCCCCGGGCAATCGTGCGATAGAGAGCGTTGCAGCTCGCGACTGACAATAGGTACTTTTGTTGATGAAATTTACGTTTCGGGAGAAAACGTTTTCCACTACCTAAATCTTAACAAATCTCTTTGATTTTGGTGTCGATCGTTTCAGCATAATATATTCTATGTTTATAGGTTTCGCTTTTTCTAAAAAAATACATTGTTTTTTTAAAACAAACAGCTTAACCCAACGAAGTTTTAATCGCAAAAATTAAGTTATTTGAGGTGCCTGTAAGTTTGAATGTAACGCAAATTTTGAAAAAAGGAAAAGCTATAAACCTATTATTTTACTGTGTAAATAAAATACAAAAAAATCATGGAGATTGGAAAATATTTAGAAGTGGAAAAACGTTTTCTCTTTTTGTATGGACGAGTACGTGCTATTCTTCCCTCTTAAGTAATAAATTACGAACATTTGAGTTCCTTACTTTCATTGATCTGAACAATACATCATTTGCAATATTTTATCTGTAACGAATTTATGGTTTCAAATAATGAATTCCCTTTACATACCGGGTGTAAGGGACAGCGTCCCGCAAACTTATAGGGGTTGCTCAGTCAACGAAACTGAACAACTATCACCAGGATCTTTTTTCAGGAAATGAAAAAAAAATTTGCTTTTCCATACAAATTGTCGGATCGAGGCGGTCACTTTGTATGAATAAACAATGTTTTTTTTTCATTTCCTGAAAAAAAATCCCGGTGATAGTTGTTCAGTTTCGTTGACTGAGCAACCCCTATCAGTTTGCGGGACGCTGTCCCTTACACCCCGTATAAGTATTATTCGTTGTTCGATTCAAAAACCCACTATACAGGGTGTAAAAAAAAGTACTGCATTCCTTTAAACCACATGTTCTACTGATGATAACAAACAACATTCGCTAAATACAAAAATTTTTACCGAAAAAAAAAAATTACCTTGCCCATACAACATTGCAGATGAGGAGAGCATCTTTGTATAGAAAAGGCAATTTTTTTCTTCATGCTAAAATTTTTGTGCTTTGGGAAAGTTGTTTGTTATCATCAGTAGAACATGTTGTAAGGAATGCAGTACTTTTTTTTACACCCTGTATTAGAAAGCTATTTTCCTACTAGTCAAATCAGCAACTTTTTATGAAATGTCAAAAACGCTTTTTTGTATGAAAATACTGGGTTGTGACGTCACTGGATATTGACTACTCAAATCAATAACTTCTATATTTTTAACTCGATTATTAAATCTAAATGTGCTTTTTTTTTTTCAAATGATGAATGAGACCCACAGTTATTTTAGCCATCAGTTTTAAGGTATAAACGTTTTGAATTTTATTAGCCACCCAGTCAACATGTCAATTGTTTCCAGAGTCACCCCTGGTTCGCTGGCCTTGATTGGGACAACCTGAGGGAAATGCAAGCGCCATTTGTTCCTGATGTATCCAGCCCCACCGATACTTCTAACTTTGATGTCGACGATACAGACATCAGGTAACAATGGAGATTTCTTATCTTCTATAAGGCCTTTTTAAATTAAGTGCAAATATTTTAAGGGTGGATTTCTATCATTAAACTGATCAATTTTCCCCAAGGAACATAGGTCGAAAAACGAAAAAAAATCTAAAAAACTGCAGATCTCGGAAAGCATCTTTGTATGGAAAAGGCAAATATTTTTTTTCGAGCTAAAATCCTTCGTTGCATTTACTTATGGTATGATATTGATCTAATTATCCTAATCCTATCCTATCCTAATATCCTAATCCTAATAATATATAAAGGCGAAAGTTTGTGAGTGAGTGTGTGTGTATGTTTGTTACTTCTTCACGTCTAAACGTCTGAAGCGATTTTGATAAAATTTGATATGGAGTTAGCTGGCACCCTGGATTAACACTAGGCTACTGTTTACCCCGGGAAAATGCCTGATTCCCACGGGAAAACTCAGTAAGCCGCAGGTGACACCACGGGGCGGAAATCTAGTAATATTATAAACGCGAAAGTTTGGTTGGATATTGTTACTCTTTCACGTCTAAACGGCAGGAGCGATTTTAATAAAATTTGGTATGGAGGTAGCTGACACCCTGGATTAACACATAGGCTACTTTTTACCCCGGGAAAATTTCCCACGGGAAAACTCAGTAAGCCGCGATTGAAACCGCGGGGCGGAAATCTAGTTGCTAATAATAACTGCCTCAGTGGTCTAGTACTCTGAGCCTAGACGATCGACCGGAAGATTTTGCGAAATTTCGTATAAAAAAAGCTAAAAATAGTCCAAATAAACAGATAGATTCTTAGAAAAAACTAAAAAAACATGACATTTGTATTCCAGGTTATCAGAAGCGGTACCACCCCCGTCTGCATCATCAGCATTCTCCGGCTTACATCTGCCATTTGTAGGGTTCACATACACGGGGGGCAGTAGACTGTCGGACCTCGGCGCGCCGGACACGCCGCTCAGCCCCGCCAAGAACGCGCCCAGCCAGGTTAGTAGCATAGCCATAGGGTCACTATCCGCAGGGTCGTAGGTTACATTCCCACGAGGGTAACGCTAAGGCCCGTATTTATAATCAGCTCTCAAGAGTGACAGAGAGTTTGAGTTCGTATCAGAAATGTCATTCCAGTACAAAATTACCTGTCAAATCCGCACTCAATATTGCTCTCAATCTTAAGATAGCTTTATAAATACGAGCCTTAGTTAGCATTAGCACTCCATTTTGGGTTTTGTCTCTTGGAGTTATTATAAGCTGTGACGCTCGCTTTGCTCGCAATATGAGCTGTGATATACCTCGATCAATAATGTGGTCTGAGTCATGGGCTCCCAATCCGGAGGCTCTGGGTTCGATTCCAAAAAACACAAAGTTGATGTTGTTTGTGCAAGTGATAACTTGCAAGATTTTCTCCAGTTTGGTTAGGACACTTCAGGGTTAATCACCTGATTGTTTGAAAATAAAAATAATTCCGTGCTTCGGAGGGCACGTTAAGCCGTCGGTCCCGGTTGCTGTCTTTGATAGTGGTCGTTATACAAAACCATGTCAGAGGCCTATAGCTGTGCTATTAGGCGGTTTAAAAACTCTGACACCAGAGTTCATCGGGTCGATCGATTCCGAAACCCACTCGACAGAAGAAGAATAATGTGAAATATCGCGCTCGCTTGTTAAGTTAGTTTATGTTTTATGATAACAGGCGCCATGCAACGCGGGCGACCGAGCGGCTGTGAAAGCGTTAGAGCGAGAGAACGCACTCCTCGCACACACCATCGCGGAACTACGGGCCGGCGGAGCTGTCGATACAAACAGCGGTAAGATACAACCACAATGTTACTTTATACTACACCTATTCGGAAAGTATATTAGTTCTTACTTGAAAAAAAGGGAAGAAAGTATGTAAATCCAAGCGAACGAATATGCGGGCGGCAAAAATATATAAGGGGAGAAAGTATTTTCTCCCCTCCTTTATTTTTTTTAAAATTCATAATTCAAAACTAGAAACAGGCGGATGCCAAAACACAAAAAGTTTGTATCTCGAAGCCCACAAAATGATACTGGCCACTTACATTTTTTGGCAGTACATGTGCTTAGCTTCATTTGCCTCTTTTATATTTTTAAGTAAAAAATATGGTAAAATCAACATGTCCGCGCGAATTCTTTTTCGTTCTTTGATTTATTTGACTTATTCAATGTAAATAAGGTTTTTAGTGTTTTCGATGTAATGTGTAATTGTATTTATTATGTGTTTTGTTTGTTTGTGTTCTGTTCGAATGGATGATGACACTTCAAATGTTCATAAGATATCTTCTCATGTAAGTGATATCATTCTTTATTTTACAAGGATTTTTAATTATATTTTCTTCATAGGTGTAGTATAAAGCACTATGTATAACTCGGAAGAAAATGCGATTCCCAACTCGTGTGTATTGAGGATTTTTAAGAATGAATGAATGACTGGAATGTGTGCCTGTCATAGGCGCCTTAAAGGACTTGAATCCAAGCCATAAAATATTCAAAAAAATTAAAAATAAGTTCATAGTAAACCTGTAGTTGCGCGCGCACGTAAGGGTACCTGTCAAAAAACGTCCCTCCCTCCCGTCACTCCCAGTCCAGAATGTATTTTTTTATATTTTTTTTTATTGAAGTTAATTTTATGTTCATTATTACAGAAGAGTTAATCCAACTGAAAGAAGAACTGGCGACATTATCAAAGCGAAATGCCGACCTCGAGGCGCAAGTGCGGTGCCATGAACAACTCAGCTCCGGGATCACTAGTAAGGTATGTTAAATCTATGGTTCATGTAAATCATGCAACTACTTGCTACAAAAAAAGAAACGTGGAATGTAACATCGGCTTTATGTGCCGAATAGGAAATTATTTATGAATTGTCATGAAATTTGTACATTTGTTGCGGTAAATCAATTGGGTACGACTGGGTAGCTTAAAAAATTCAAAACGTTTATACTTAAAACTGATGGCTAAAAATATTGTGAATTTCATTCATCATTTTAAAAAAAATGCACATTTCGATTTTAACAATCGAATTAAAAGTATATAAGTTATTGATTTGATTAGTCAATATATACTAAAATATGACGTCATAATTTACTACTTTCATACAAAAAAGCGTTTTTGACATATCATAAAAAGTTGCTGATTTGACTAGTTGGAAAGTAGCCAATTGTCCAACATACATATAACACAACACATTTCATGAAAATCTATTAACAATGTCCTGAAATAATCTCATCTGTTTTAAGCGGGCTTGCCCAGATGTCTCCATTGCTGAATGTACTAACACTAGAGTCTGGGCGAAAAGAGAACAGGCATGGAATTGGAGGGCGCACATTTGTATTAATTAATCCAAGGTTTGTTGCGTGGGGTTTATGCCTAGGTTTTTGACCTAAAACCTCCAAAATTTAATGTAGAAGGCCTGGGCATAAACCTCACACGAACAAGCGACGGTTAATTAAATACAAATGCGCGCCCTCAAATTCAATGCCTGTTCTCTTTTCGCACGGACTCTAACACCATATTGACTGTAACAGGACGTGGCGCAGTCCAGCCCGCAAGAGCTGGCGACGAGGATGCGGGAGCTGGAGCTGATGCTGGCGCAGGTACAAGCTGAGAAGGAGGAATTGTTAAAGGACAAGAATGATAACAGCGAGAAACTGAGATTACAGGTAAGTTTATGTTTTTCCTTTAAATACTCCACTTCCGTGATTTTTTAACCAAAGGACAATGGGCAAAAATGTATGGAACTTGGTCCAAGACGCTACACTGATAAGACTTGTAGGAGATGAAAGTAAATACTTGGCATATGATTCGGGACAAGTATTATCAAAATCCGTCTCGATGAAAATGACCATGTTAAAGTGACCATAAAAAAAAACCGGGACTGATTTTGATAATACTTGACTGCCAAGTATTTAATTTCATTTCCTACAAGTCTTATCAGTGCAGCATCTTGGACCACTTTTGCCCATTGTCCTTTACCCCATTCAATTTTACAATATGTGTGATTCAATGCAACAACATTTGCATAAAACTGTTAAATTCTTTTATTTCCTCATAATGACTAACCTCTCCGTCTACCCGACTATACTCGACAGAAGAAGGGTGCTGTAGTGTTGTTTTGCGTGTTGTTACTAACAGGACAAAGAACTGAAGGACGCGGTGGCTCAAAGGAAGCTCGCCATGACAGAGTACAACGAGGTCACCGACAGACTCGCCGAGTTGAGGCAGCAGAAGCAGAAGCTCTCCAGACAGGTAAAAAACATGTTAGGAAACAAGAAAACCTTGATAAGGTTGCCTTCTATTCCGTGTATACAACTATCACATTTATGTCGGCCTGGTCAAGGAACTTGTAACTAAAATATATGCTATTGCGCACGCAATTCTTTTATCTGGGCTGCAGTAAATAACTCGTGGCCAGGCCTTAAAAAGCACGATATCTTTAAAATCTATATACAGGGTGTTAATTTAATTGCGTGCCATAGCTTAGGGAGTGTTTTTTTTTAACGTGCTCCTTTTACGTTACTAAAACACCCCTAAGCTATGGCACGCAATTAAATTAACACCCTGTATTTTATTGAGAATTTTTACTCATTTATAAGTTGTTTTCTTCAGGTCCGCGACAAGGAAGAAGAACTAGAAGTGGCAATGCAGAAAATAGATGCTTTACGAGCTGATATCCGACGCTCGGATAAAGGAAGGCGGGAGCTAGAAGCCAGACTGGACACCGCCATCGCCGAAGCCACTAAAGAGAGGAAGTTGAGAGAAGAGACGCTGAGGAACCAAAGAGTAGACGCGGCCGGACCGCCGGGATCAGCTGCGGCTGATGTAGCCAGGTTACAGGCTGAAGTTGACACGCTAGAGGTATGTTATGTAGCCATGTTACAGGCTGAAGTTGACACGCTAGAGGTATGTAGCCAGGTTACAGGCTGAAGTTAACACGCTAGAGGTAAGTAGCCAGGTTACAGGCTGAAGTTGACACGCTGCAGGTATGTAGCCAGGATACAGGCTGAAGTTGACACGCTAGAGGTATGTAGCCAGGTAACAGGCTGAAGTTGACACGCTAGAGGTATGTAGCCAGGTTACAGGCTGAAGTTGACACGCTAGAGGTATGTAGCCAGGTTACAGGCTGAAGTTGACACGCTAGAGGTATGTAGCCAGGTTACAGGCTGAAGTTGACACGCTAGAGGTATGTAGCCAGGTTACAGGCTGAAGTTGACACGCTAGAGGTATGTAGCCAGGTTACAGGCTGAAGTTGACACGCTAGAGGTATGTAGCCAGGTTACAGGCTGAAGTTGACACGCTAGAGGTATGTAGCCAGGTTACAGGCTGAAGTTGACACGCTACAGGTATGTAGCCAGGTTACAGGCTGAAGTTGACACGCTAGAGGAATGCATTCAGGCAAAAGAAATCACCCACACGACCACGTTCTTATTGTTTCGAAAATAGAACAAATTTAAAGTCTATTAATAATACAATCTGATTGCAGATGCAGTACAAAGAATCGTTGGTGCAACAACAGTCGCGGTACAGCGCGGAGTTGGCCGCATTGCGAGACCAACTGCAAGAAACAGACGCGCATAGGCAGGCGCTCACACGGGAGGTTACTATAATACGCTATTTTCCTACTAGTCAAATCAGCAACTTTTTATGAACTGTCAAAAACACTTTTTTGTATGAAAATAGTGAGTTATGACTAATGACGTCACTCCTCCTATAAATATTGACTACTCAAATCAGTGTGCGTTTTTAAAAAAAATGTTAAATGGGATCCACAGTATTTTAGCTATCAGTTATAAATATAAACGTTTTTATTTTTTTTAGCCTATTCGCCCACATTCACACCTAATCTCACACAATCTCACTTATCTTCGACCACAATTTCACACCTATTCGTATTCAATTCCACACCTTTTCGCACACAATCTCACTGATATTCGAACACAATCTCACACATATTCACACACAATCTCATACTCGAACACATTTCACTTACAAGAATTAACTTATTTTGTTTGTTTCAGCTACAAACATCCAAAGATAAGTTAGAATCGCGTCGGCTGGAGCAACTCAGTGACGGCGAGGACAAGCAAATGCTGATCAATGAAAACAGGAAACTAGCCAAAGATCTCGATGCCGTAAGTATTGGAGGAACCCACCACAAAAACACTCAAAGAATTAAACTTTATATTCTTATTCACCGCGGCTTGAATGAGTTTTCCTGTGGGAATCAGTCATTTTCCTGTGGTAAAAAGTAGCTTATGTATTAATTACTAATGGTGAAAGAAATTTTGAAATTGGTCCAGATTTTTTTTTCGTAACAAACAAACAAACATACATAGAAATCATTCCTCTTTATAATATTAGTGTAGAAAATCCTAGGTTATTTGTGCAATATAGGGAAATTAAATAAAAAATTACAATATTGAAAATGTTTGTGACAGATGGCAGAGAACGGTAGAAGATGGCAGACAGAACGAAGACAACTGGAGTTGGAGTTAGAAGAGCTCAGAGCTAAGAAGGAGACCATGCAGCACTGGGAGAGCCAAGTAAGTTATCATATGACTCAGGTTTCATATCACTGAGCTATAACAGCTTGGGGCTAAGTATGAGGGTTTTTTCGGTTAATACAGGGTCTTACGGAGTGTGAGGTCGTGATGTGAATTTGAATGTTTAGGGTCATTTTCATGAATATGTAACAAAATTCATGACTTATTGTTTTTCAATTTTCAGATTGCGGATATAATTCGGTGGGTGGCCGACGAAAAAGAAGCTCGAGGGTATTTACAAGCGCTCGCTACCAAAATGACTGAAGAATTAGAATATTTGAAACACGGTAAGCGGTTTTTTATTATTATTTGAAACCCAGAAAAAAAAATCTAATTTACCAATTCGATAAAACAATTTTTATGGGCAAGATTATTTTTTATTTCCTTAAAAATGTTTCTTCGTGAAATTAGTTCATTTTCGTTGACTAGCAATTCTAATCAGCTACATCATGTATCCGCTTACATCCTTTATTTAAGTAAACAAAGTAACAGGATTGATGTTAATTCTTCATCTTCGTCTTGGTGAACATAAAAAAAAATGATGTTTTATTTTAGCGAGCACCCCTCGTAGCTCTCTACCTCCTTCGTCCCCCCCGGGAGCGCAGGGCGCCGCCCCCGGCTCGGGGGGCTGGCGCAACCGCCGCTCGCAGAAACTGGACAAGATGGAGATCCTCACCTTACAGTCCTCGCTGCATTCAGAGATACAGGCCAAGCAGCAGGTAATTAGCTACACTTGTTCTCACGACTGCCGCTCGGCCATACTTGTGAATGCTAAATTGTCCTTTCTTTGTAGGTCGGCGAAGAGCTCAGCAGGACGCGTGCAGAGCTACTGGCTAGCCAGAGGTTAGTTCTAAATCTTTATATAGGGTTAGATGGGGTGAGGGTTAAACAGAATAAATACTAGTCAGACTAAGATTCTGACATCAGTTCACTCCTAGCTTAACCGAATCCTTAATAATAATAAAAAACCAAAATAAATAAATTTCTTAATGTACTATCTTTGACGCAAAAACCTACCTAGTCGATAAGAAGATAAGATATCATATTCAGTTCTGGCGTCAAATTGCAACCGCAGCATATAAATCCATCAGTTCACACTTGGCTTAACCGAATACCTAAGGATGCCTTTCGGATTTAACAATGCGCCGCCGACATTCCAAAATGTGTTCACACTTGGCTTAACCGAATTCTTAAGGATGCTTTTCGGTCTTAAGAATGCGCCGCCCACATTTCAAAATAAAATTTTCTTTAAAAGAATATCGTCGACTCAATCGATAAGAAGAAAAATTATCAAGTATAATGTCAACTCGTTCACCAGGGAACTACACGACACTCGCGCACGGCTTGACTCTTTAGCGCACGAGATCGCGCGCAAAGAACAACACATACGCGACATGCAGACGCGCCTCGACCAGCCGAACATGCCGCCTAACTCATGTGAGTATTGTCACTTTACCATCTTTGCAGGTTTAGAAAACCGAGTTTATTAGAACCAAAATGTACCGGTATTGGATTCTAAAATATACAGACGTGCCGATTTCAGAAATCGATTTCTTCTGTTTTTTTTTTAATTATTTTATATTCAATATATTATTTCAGACAGTGTCCATATGTCTACATGGTTATAGGTTACTTACATGTATTAAATGCTAATGTTAGTGAAATTAATATTATAATACATTACATTTCAATTTCTTTTCACTTATCCTACGTCATCCCACTGCTGGGCAAAGACCTTTCTCTTCAAATTAATTCATTCAATTTAAAAGTAAATTTAAATCTTTTTGAAAGAAATGCAAATAAAAAGAAACCTTGTAGCTATTTCAAGGCAAATATTTTTATTCAAAAAATTAAAAGCAGTTATCATGATATATTTTGGTA
>JARACY010000346.1:0-102689 GCA_029255725.1 Scrobipalpa atriplicella
GAATATGGAAACGAGATGGTTTTGCGTAGTAAATTTATGTAAATAACAGAATATTAGGTAATACAGTAGTAACAACTAAATGTAACCTCTAGACAAATGAATTAAATTATATGAAATAATTTGGTCATTGTATTATCTCGGGAGTTCCTTTGAAGTGCGTGCCAGAAAAAATATGGGAAGACGAAATTACATTGTGGCGTGCATATCTAGCTCACCCCCTCCCGCTTTACAATAGTTTTCCTTAGACCCCAGGTTGCCTGGAAGAAATTGCTACTGAGCAATAAGGCCACCTTCTGTACATTTGTGTCATGTTATTTATGTTTAATTTGTGTTTTCCTGTGTACAATAAATTTTGATATATCTCTTAGGTATTTTGGGGGATGGACTCATAGGAGGTAGATTTTATAAAAGAAAAGCGAGCGTTAAAACTTGGTAGCGAGACATTTAATTGTTGTTTAAACCACTTGACTGTTATACATACATACCATACATACATACAAATAATCACACCTCTTTCCCGGAGGGGTAGGCAGAGACCACATCTTTCCACTTGCTACGATCCTTACATACTTCTTTCGCTTAATCCACATTCATTAATCTTTTCATACACGCTTGTCGGTTTAGGGTACTCTTGACCTGACCTTTCTTTAGGACGTCCCCGATTTGATCCAAGTACGTGTGTCGAGGCCTTCCCCTTCCGACATTTCCATCCACACTCGCCATATATATCTGTTTGGGTCAACCTGCCTTCACTCATCCTCTCAAACCACTGTTATTATTTGGTTATATGGTTTAGGTCTGTTGTTATTAAGTTTTTTATCAAAATAATGGGGTCAATTCTAGGTACCATCGCTAAAACTAAAATAAAATAAAAATCTATTTCTCTCTTTTAAAATAATAAGATAGAAAAAGGACAGGTGACTTATACTTACTCTATGGTTTTAAAATTTTTCTGAATTATTTTTGCACATTTCCTCTGTATTTTATCTGCCATATAAATACATTGCGGTTATATTTGACAGATAACGTGTTAAATCTTGGTAAAAAATTATATAAAATTTCATAGAGTATAATCGAAAACCAAAGAGTATAAATCTCATGTCCTTTTTCAAACTTTTTAATGAAGAGACAGACAACTTAAATTTAGATGGAATCTAGAATCGAGCTCAATGTGTATTATTTGTTTAATGTAATTTTTAAGTAGCGTTTATTTTATGTGAGTGTGTGTTTGTTATAGCAATTGTTTACATATTTTGAAACGTTTCGTTGTATTAGTATTGCTATGATAATTATCTATTTTGCACGCGTTTGCAAATAAATATATTATCTTTAATAAATATTTAGAATGTTTGACTCCACGTGGCAAAATAAAAATAAGTATAAATGATGATTATAATCAGCATACTTTTATTTAGTATTAACGAAAAACATATAAAAAACTTTAAGAATTTATGAGGCTTATACACTGCTAAATAACTGTTGAAAAAATTTCCAAAGAAAGTGTAAGGAGTTTTTTTTTAAAAAATATATATTTGACGAAGTTATTACTAGGTATTCTTTGGGATATATTTATCCGTTCAGCAAAAAAAATTATCACACATCAATTTATGATCATCAATCAAATTTAATCTTTTTTCCTCTCATGTACGGCTAAAATGTCCAAGTTGCCTTAATAAACAACATTTTTATTTTATTTTTTTTATTTTTTTAAAAACTTATCCGTAGACAAAAAATATATATTTTCAGCAGAAATAATTATTTTGCAGTAAATTAACACGGACGTACATCAAAAAAACTCACACTTGTGTCAAAATAATTTATTCCTGTATCACATTACTTATTTTGGGGTGCAAAAAATAGGTTCGTTAGGTACAGCTTAACCTAACCTGGTAACCAGGTTAAACTAGTGACCACAACGCACGAGCCGACCGAGCGCAGCGATCGTGCCGCGGCTGCGGCCGTCAATGTGCAAGAAGCGACCTTAAAAATATCTATATTTTTTTTTTCTAGGCTACATATCTGCAATTTTTTTAGATATCTAAGCGATGCATCGAATCATTTAAATGCTGCTGAAATAATAATATTTTGCGGGACATGTTTTGTTGCAACATAATTATTTTTGCTTAAATTTAATTTTTTTTCGCTATAAGAAATGGGTATTTTTTGATTATCGTTTAAATACTCGTTTCAATTCTTGTATTTTGAATATAACTTTTTAATTGACGATAGCATAGGACACGTCGTTGGCTATACCGCAAGCGTTGCGCCCCGCGCACCAGGTAGTAATAACCGTGGTCACCCCAGCTTTCACCCCAGGAGTTCTTGATTATCCAGTACGGGGTTCTTTTTCCGCTATTTGGGTCAACTGGAAGAAAAAAGGCATTATAAAAGACATTTCTTCTTTATGTCCTGTGGATTTTACGGTGAAATAAATGAGTAAATGCTTCTAGTTATGGGCCTCTGCGACCAACCAAGCATGGCCCTACCCGCCGTACGGCATACGGGCTGAAACATAGGGAGTACAGTGTGGTACTTGCTCGAGGCCTGTCCCCTAATAGTGAACTCCCAAAAAGTTCTTCATTATGTCCCTGTCCCTCTACATCCGAAGAGGTGGTTCTATTATCCGGCCTACTATCAGCCTCCTCCAATTGGGGGGTACAAAGCATACTCGTCGCACTTAGCAGGCAGACGCACTTGGTGAAAACAGTGCTTGTTACCACATTCACAGTACACTGCTGCCCACTCCCCAATAATATCCCATAGTCTGCTCCGTCACGTCATTCTATTGTGAACTGATTGCAGTATTTTGCAGTGGTGCAGTGGTAGTTTTTTGACCTTCAGATTTACTACCCCTGTTCGATAAAGCTAAGACTACACGGAACCTTAAAGAAAATATAGTATATGAATAAGTAATACAAACCATATGCACTGTAGCCAACTATGAGAATAGCATGATCCATGTCTTCAGGGCGAGAGGAACATTCTTCTTCTGAAGGTTCATCTATATAATTTGCCAATGGTACTTGTCCATTGACTTTGCATTTATTGCTGTAAAAATTACAAGCTAATATGCAGGGTGCTTGCTGCCTCGTTTGCCAAACTGGTGTTGACAGAAGGGGTCTTTTACTATCCCTTCCACCTCTATAAAAATGTTGGGCCCACATTTTTTTTTAGAGACGGAATAGATAGCAAAACACCCTTTCTATCGACTTTTCCTTTTTTGAAAACTATGCTTCAAACATCCTGAATAATAGGTATATAAGTCGCGACAGTTCAGTCATACTCGCTACACTTAGCATGCAAATTAGCGAACGTAGTGCGAGTCATTACATTTTTAGATAACGCTGCTATGCTACCCGTTCCCCCTTAGGCGGCTTTAATGACATCATAGTCTCATAAGTGTCTGCTCTTGTCTACGGCAGAGGAGTCCTAGAATAGAGCAAGCTCACGCAGTAAATCCGAAGGCACTATCATTTCCTCCATCAATGGTTACAATAAGCTGCTTGGAACTTGATTCCGTTAAGTCCTCATTTGGTTTGTCACACAAACTTTTGTTTTTTTTTTACGGCGGCTACCACTGCTTTTGTCCATAACTTTCTCACCCGCAGATAAAGGCCCCATATGGTAAACAAAATCAGCCATCACATCTTCATTATTCTTCACCCTATTAAATCCAGTCACAGGCAGCGGGTTTGGAGGAGGATTCCTGTAAGTGCATTCTCCAGCTGTTGCAGTATACGGCCGGTAATCAGTTACAGCCAGAACTCCGCCGAAGCCATAAATAGCCCTGAAATAAAGTGCAGATTCTTTTAACAATCCATTAAGTAATAGTCCGCGAATGTCAAAAATGCCTGGACATTATAACACCTGTTTAGTTATTGCTTCCAGAAGGTACCATGGCAATTATATAGATGAACCTTCAGAAGAAGAATGTTCCTCTCGCCCTGAAGACATGGATCATGCTATTCTCATAGTTGGCTACAGTGCATATGGTTTGTATTACTTATTCATATACTATATTTTCTTTAAGGTTCCGTGTAGTCTTAGCTTTATCGAACAGGGGTAGTAAATCTGAAGGTCAAAAAACTACCACTGCACCACTGCAAAATACTGCAATCAGTTCACAATAGAATGACGTGACGGAGCAGACTATGGGATATTATTGGGGAGTGGGCAGCAGTGTACTGTGAATGTGGTAACAAGCACTGTTTTCACCAAGTGCGTCTGCCTGCTAAGTGCGACGAGTATGCTTTGTACCCCCAATTGGAGGAGGCTGATAGTAGGCCGGATAATAGAACCACCTCTTCGGATGTAGAGGGACAGGGGACATAATGAAGAAACTTTTTGAGGAGTTCACTATTAGGGGACAGGCCTCGAGCAAGTACCACACTGTACTCCCTATGTTTCAGCCCGTATGCCGTACGGCGGGTAGGGCCATGCTTGGTTGGTCGCAGAGGCCCATAACTAGAAGCATTTACTCATTTATTTCACCGTAAAATCCACAGGACATAAAGAAGAAATGTCTTTTATAATGCCTTTTTTTCTTCCAGTTGACCCAAATAGCGGAAAAAGAACCCCGTACTGGATAATCAAGAACTCCTGGGGTGAAAGCTGGGGGTGACCACGGTTATTACTACCTGGTGCGCGGGCGCAACGCTTGCGGTATAGCCAACGACGTGTCCTATGCTATCGTCAATTAAAAAGTTATATTCAAAATACAAGAATTGAAACGAGTATTTAAACGATAATCAAAAAATACCCATTTCTTATAGCGAAAAAAATTAAATTTAAGCAAAAATAATTATGTTGCAACAAAACATGTCCCGCAAAATATTATTATTTCAGCAGCATTTAAATGATTCGATGCATCGCTTAGATATCTAAAAAAATTGCAGATATGTAGCCTAGAAAAAAAAAATATAGATATTTTTAAGGTCGCTTCTTGCACATTGACGGCCGCAGCCGCGGCACGATCGCTGCGCTCGGTCGGCTCGTGCGTTGTGGTCACTAGTTTAACCTTGGTTACCAGGTTAGGTTAAGCTGTACCTAACGAACCTATTTTTTTGCACCCCAAAAAGTAATGTGATACAGGAATAAATTATTTTGACACAAGTGTGAGTTTTTTGATGTACGTCCGTGTTAATTTACTGCAAAATAATTATTTCTGCTGAAAATATATATTTTTTGTCTACGGATAAGTTTTTAAAAAATAAAAAAATAAAATAAAAATGTTGTTTTATTAAGGCAACTTGGACATTTTAGCCGTACATGAGAGGAAAAAAGATTAAATTTGATTGATGATCATAAATTGATGTGTGATAATTTTTTTTGCTGAACGGATAAATATATCCCAAAGAATACCTAGTAATAACTTCGTCAAATATATATTTTTTAAAAAAAAAACTCCTTACACTTTCTTTGGAAATTTTTTCAACAGTTATTTAGCAGTGTATAAGCCTCATAAATTCTTAAAGTTTTTTATATGTTTTTCGTTAATACTAAATAAAAGTATGCTGATTATAATCATCATTTATACTTATTTTTATTTTGCCACGTGGAGTCAAACATTCTAAATATTTATTAAAGATAATATATTTATTTGCAAACGCGTGCAAAATAGATAATTATCATAGCAATACTAATACAACGAAACGTTTCAAAATATGTAAACAATTGCTATAACAAACACACACTCACATAAAATAAACGCTACTTAAAAATTACATTAAACAAATAATACACATTGAGCTCGGTCTTCAGTATCCCACCCAATCTTTACCCGCTGCCTTACGATCATCATGTCCCCCCCCAGTTTTTGGACGTCTGCCGATTTGTAGCGTATACGTAGTACGTACCTACTTTCTATATTTTATTTATCTTCTAGGCTGAACTTCTACGTACAGTGAAGAAGTTTGAGAGACTGAAAACCGACCTTATAAGCACGCTGCGGAGCAAGGAGTGGCGTCTGGACTCTGAATCTAAGGTAAGTAGTGTTTCAACTAAGGCACCTTAGTGGTGTAAGCCTTGGGCTCCTGGCCGCGGAGGTCGTGGGTTTAAACCCACGGTGGAAAATAAAATTGATATTATTTGTCAATTTATTACTCTTCTGTGAGATTTTCCAAAGATTAATTAGGAAGATTTAGATGATGTCAGGAAAAAGCTTTCTACTGAAAACGGAAATAATACCTATTTTATTTTTATTTTGTGTAGCTGTTCGTAAGAGTGCATGACCAAAAGACTTATCTTCAGAACGAGCTGATGATCTGCCAAAGTAACATTTCGCGCCTGCAGAAGAATAACAGTTACTGGCCTTCGTAAGTACCTTAACTTTACTAAAAAATCTCAAAGAAACAGCGCATGCACTGTGCTAAAATTAAGCAGCAACGTACGGTTGTCGCCTTTTTTTGTAGTAGTATATTTTTGATCCTAATTTAAATTAAAAGAGCTCGGATGGTGTAGTGGATAGGGCCGCGGCCTTCTGTGCAGGAGGTCTGGTTCGAATCCCACCACCACGTACCAATGTGTTTTTTGGTTTTCGAATTTCATATGTACGTTTATTCGGCGCTTTTACGTTGAAGAAAAACATCGTGAGGAAACCTGCACACACCTACGAAGAAATTCAAAGGTTGTGTGTAACCTAATCTAGGATTGGGTCTGGTTTCCCGTCTGGGTTGCGGAGGTCAAATGGCAGTCGCTCTGTGTAAAAACCAGTACGGACCCTCGTTCATTTTCCTAGATTAGTTAGCAGACTCCGTCAAATACAGGAAAAAGGCTAGGAAGATGATGATTTTTTATCCTAATTAATTTAATTAAATATCCACGGTGCTATTTTGGAGATAGTGCGCAAACTGAAAGAGTTTGCTCAGATAGGTAACGAAACTGAACAATCTTCACAAAGGAAAGCTTCTGCTAAATGAAAAAAAGTAATTATCCCTTATCTATACAAACCAACATTCAAATTGTCTAAAGAAAGTCTTCATTTATATTTTTTTTTTGTCATTACCGTTTCGCTGTCTGTGCAACCCTTATCAGTTAGAACACTGTCTCCTAAATAACAAACATGTATTCCATGCCCTTCTAGAAACTTCCCACGCCGGGCAGATGAGCGAGTTCTGGACCCACATCGGGCGCCAGTTAAGAAGACGTTCGGTGAACGGCTACCTCCGATCGCCACCAAATGATATTCCTCCGCCCCCGCATCGCCCTTGTCACTCTTCTCACCCCCGTTATCGCCCGAGACCTCTTCATATTGCAGCTATTGGACGTCCAATTCTGATGATGATCTGCCGTTGCCATGACAACACCAATTTTCGAAATTTTGCTGTATATTTTAGGTTAAATTGATGCGAGCAAGTTACGTGTAAAGTCATGAAGACGTTTTAAAAGATATTCCTCTTCTTTCATCTATTGGATGTCTTTGCCACGACAACATCAATATTCAGACTGTTGCAGAATGTTTTAAAAGGTGTGAGACGTTTGGCCCATGTCGTGCTTTTTTTGTGGAAAGGATCTCTAGCTGTTAACTACTAGAATATTACCACCATAATTTTTATTTATTAAATACGAAGTATTTATTAAGGACGAAGAGTACAACAGCACAGTGTTATTACGTTTTAGCTTTAGCAGGTGGCTTTACATCTACTTATAGTTATTTAAGAAATAAATGCTTTATGTTGTAAGTAATTATTGTTAATATTTATTGAGATACATTGAGATAATTACTAGACTAGACGAGCTTTTTTGTAATTAAGTTTTGTAGGTCTAATATAGGTATTATTTTTAATTTCCACTGTTTATTGGTAGGTAGTTGTCACCACTGTAAGGCCCGTATTTATAATCAGCTCTCAAAAGTGACAGCGAGTTTGAGTTCGTATCAGAAATGTCATTTCAGTACAAAACGACCTGTCAAATCCATACTTAATATTGCTCTCAATTTTGAGATCGCTTTACCTATAAATACGAGCCTTAGATACTACTTAAGTATAAAATAAACATAGCCTGAACCTTAAGCATTAAACTAAGAAGCAAGAACAGCTCCAAGATGTCTTTAAGGCTTTCAACAGTTTTAATTTCCCTGAGACGCAATCTTGAAAGTACACTTTCTTAGAGTCAAGATGGGGATGAAATAATTGTTCTCACTTTGTAATACAAAGGAAAGTTAAATGGGTAGGTGCAGCGCGTTTAAACTATGAAGAATGAATAGTTTTTACTCAGAACGGCCCTCGCAGATAGAAACGATTATGAATATGGAAACGAGATGGTTTTGCGTAGTAAATTTATGTAAATAACAGAATATTAGGTAATACAGTAGTAACAACTAAATGTAACCTCTAGACAAATGAATTAAATTATATGAAATAATTTGGTCATTGTATTATCTCGGGAGTTCCTTTGAAGTGCGTGCCAGAAAAAATATGGGAAGACGAAATTACATTGTGGCGTGCATATCTAGCTCACCCCTCCCGCTTTACAATAGTTTTCCTTAGACCCCAGGTTGCCTGGAAGAAATTGCTACTGAGCAATAAGGCCACCTTCTGTACATTTGTGTCATGTTATTTATGTTTAATTTGTGTTTTCCTGTGTACAATAAATTTGATATCTCTTAGGTATTTTGGGGGATGGACTCATAGGAGGTAGATTTTATAAAAGAAAAGCGAGCGTTAAAACTTGGTAGCGAGACATTTAATTGTTGTTTAAACCACTTGACTGTTATACATACATACCATACATACATACAAATAATCACACCTCTTTCCCGGAGGGGTAGGCAGAGACCACATCTTTCCACTTGCTACGATCCTTACATACTTCTTTCGCTTAATCCACATTCATTAATCTTTTCATACACGCTTGTCGGTTTAGGGTACTCTTGACCTGACCTTTCTTTAGGACGTCCCCGATTTGATCCAAGTACGTGTGTCGAGGCCTTCCCCTTCCGACATTTCCATCCACACTCGCCATATATATCTGTTTGGTCAACCTGCCTTCACTCATCCTCTCAAACCACTGTTATTATTTGGTTATATGGTTTAGGTCTGTTGTTATTAAGTTTTTTATCAAAATAATGGGGTCAATTCTAGGTACCATCGCTAAAACTAAAATAAAATAAAAATCTATTTCTCTCTTTTAAAATAATAAGATAGAAAAAGGACAGGTGACTTATACTTACTCTATGGTTTTAAAATTTTTCTGAATTATTTTGCACATTTCCTCTGTATTTTATCTGCCATATAAATACATTGCGGTTATATTTGACAGATAACGTGTTAAATCTTGGTAAAAAATTATATAAAATTTCATAGAGTATAATCGAAAACCAAAGAGTATAAATCTCATGTCCTTTTTCAAACTTTTTAATGAAGAGACAGACAACTTAAATTTAGATGGAATCTAGAATCGAGCTCAATGTGTATTATTTGTTTAATGTAATTTTTAAGTAGCGTTTATTTTATGTGAGTGTGTGTTTGTTATAGCAATTGTTTACATATTTTGAAACGTTTCGTTGTATTAGTATTGCTATGATAATTATCTATTTTGCACGCGTTTGCAAATAAATATATTATCTTTAATAAATATTTAGAATGTTTGACTCCACGTGGCAAAATAAAAATAAGTATAAATGATGATTATAATCAGCATACTTTTATTTAGTATTAACGAAAAACATATAAAAAACTTTAAGAATTTATGAGGCTTATACACTGCTAAATAACTGTTGAAAAAATTTCCAAAGAAAGTGTAAGGAGTTTTTTTTTAAAAAATATATATTTGACGAAGTTATTACTAGGTATTCTTTGGGATATATTTATCCGTTCAGCAAAAAAAATTATCACACATCAATTTATGATCATCAATCAAATTTAATCTTTTTTCCTCTCATGTACGGCTAAAATGTCCAAGTTGCCTTAATAAACAACATTTTTATTTTATTTTTTTATTTTTTAAAAACTTATCCGTAGACAAAAAATATATATTTTCAGCAGAAATAATTATTTTGCAGTAAATTAACACGGACGTACATCAAAAAACTCACACTTGTGTCAAAATAATTTATTCCTGTATCACATTACTTATTTTGGGGTGCAAAAAATAGGTTCGTTAGGTACAGCTTAACCTAACCTGGTAACCAGGTTAAACTAGTGACCACAACGCACGAGCCGACCGAGCGCAGCGATCGTGCCGCGGCTGCGGCCGTCAATGTGCAAGAAGCGACCTTAAAAATATCTATATTTTTTTTTCTAGGCTACATATCTGCAATTTTTTTAGATATCTAAGCGATGCATCGAATCATTTAAATGCTGCTGAAATAATAATATTTTGCGGGACATGTTTTGTTGCAACATAATTATTTTTGCTTAAATTTAATTTTTTTCGCTATAAGAAATGGGTATTTTTTGATTATCGTTTAAATACTCGTTTCAATTCTTGTATTTTGAATATAACTTTTTAATTGACGATAGCATAGGACACGTCGTTGGCTATACCGCAAGCGTTGCGCCCGCGCACCAGGTAGTAATAACCGTGGTCACCCCAGCTTTCACCCCAGGAGTTCTTGATTATCCAGTACGGGGTTCTTTTTCCGCTATTTGGGTCAACTGGAAGAAAAAAGGCATTATAAAAGACATTTCTTCTTTATGTCCTGTGGATTTTACGGTGAAATAAATGAGTAAATGCTTCTAGTTATGGGCCTCTGCGACCAACCAAGCATGGCCCTACCCGCCGTACGGCATACGGGCTGAAACATAGGGAGTACAGTGTGGTACTTGCTCGAGGCCTGTCCCCTAATAGTGAACTCCCAAAAAGTTCTTCATTATGTCCCTGTCCCTCTACATCCGAAGAGGTGGTTCTATTATCCGGCCTACTATCAGCCTCCTCCAATTGGGGGTACAAAGCATACTCGTCGCACTTAGCAGGCAGACGCACTTGGTGAAAACAGTGCTTGTTACCACATTCACAGTACACTGCTGCCCACTCCCCAATAATATCCCATAGTCTGCTCCGTCACGTCATTCTATTGTGAACTGATTGCAGTATTTTGCAGTGGTGCAGTGGTAGTTTTTTGACCTTCAGATTTACTACCCCTGTTCGATAAAGCTAAGACTACACGGAACCTTAAAGAAAATATAGTATATGAATAAGTAATACAAACCATATGCACTGTAGCCAACTATGAGAATAGCATGATCCATGTCTTCAGGGCGAGAGGAACATTCTTCTTCTGAAGGTTCATCTATATAATTGCCATGGTACTTGTCCATTGACTTTGCATTTATTGCTGTAAAAATTACAAGCTAATATGCAGGGTGCTTGCTGCCTCGTTTGCCAAACTGGTGTTGACAGAAGGGGTCTTTTACTATCCCTTCCGCCTCTATAAAAATGTTGGGCCCACATTTTTTTTTAGAGACGGAATAGATAGCAAAACACCCTTTCTATCGACTTTTCCTTTTTTGAAAACTATGCTTCAAACATCCTGAATAATAGGTATATAAGTCGCGACAGTTCAGTCATACTCGCTACACTTAGCATGCAAATTAGCGAACGTAGTGCGAGTCATTACATTTTTAGATAACGCTGCTATGCTACCCGTTCCCCCTTAGGCGGCTTTAATGACATCATAGTCTCATAAGTGTCTGCTCTTGTCTACGGCAGAGGAGTCCTAGAATAGAGCAAGCTCACGCAGTAAATCCGAAGGCACTATCATTTCCTCCATCAATGGTTACAATAAGCTGCTTGGAACTTGATTCCGTTAAGTCCTCATTTGGTTTGTCACACAAACTTTTGTTTTTTTACGGCGGCTACCACTGCTTTTGTCCATAACTTTCTCACCCGCAGATAAAGGCCCCATATGGTAAACAAAATCAGCCATCACATCTTCATTATTCTTCACCCTATTAAATCCAGTCACAGGCAGCGGGTTTGGAGGAGGATTCCTGTAAGTGCATTCTCCAGCTGTTGCAGTATACGGCCGGTAATCAGTTACAGCCAGAACTCCGCCGAAGCCATAAATAGCCCTGAAATAAAGTGCAGATTCTTTTAACAATCCATTAAGTAATAGTCCGCGAATGTCAAAAATGCCTGGACATTATAACACCTGTTTAGTTATTGCTTCCAGAAGGTACCATGAACTGAGATGAAGGGAATGCGTAGCAGCGTTTCAAGGAATGCGTAGCAGCGTTTCATAAAGTGCGTTCGCCTGCCAGCCTGCTGAATATGTAGAGTTAGTATGTTAAATAACATGTTAATAGGGAGCCTCATGTACCTATGTCCTGCAGCGGACTTTTAGTGACTGCTTTTGATGTTGTGAAGATATATATTAGAGCGAGAACGGAGTCAATATTATAGTCAGATAGATAGTGTTTTTTGTCTATGCGTGACTTATCCTAATATACATACACATATAAAGTATTAATCCTTACATGTATGCTTTGGCCAAGTTATAGTTTCCACATTTAGGAGCGTCATTTTTGCCATAGTTCACGCAGTCTATTAAAAACTGCTCTGATAATATGACTTTTATCCTTTTCCATATGGCCAGTTGGCTTTCGATACAAGCTAAAATTAATTTAGATATGTTACAAATACGTAATGCAACAAAAATATATTTTGGTTAGAAAGGTTTTTGATTCAATTTCTTATTAACTAGCACCTGGAGAGTTCTTCTTCTTCTTACCCATAGCCTTCGAGATTGAGAATCGAGATCATCAGTGACTCGTAGGTACCTACATGATAAATTAACATATTTATAATTATACAATTTGAAAAATAAAAACATACAGACCTACAGTGCTGAACGCCCAACAAGCTCCACAACTTTCTTGATCTTTTATTTTACTAACTATCCCCTCACGCCTCCAATCCCAACTATCTGGCGCAGGCTCTGATTGTTTTCCTGCATGAGACAACGAAACATTATCATTCAAAAGATACGCCGTAAAGTTTTCACTGTGTTTGACATATCCAAACTTTTCTTCCAATTCTTTTGCGATTTCATTAACATCTTCCAAATTGTTATGCCGTGCGCAAAATGAACCACTAAAAGTTTGAAGCAGAACAAAAGCGAGTGTCAAAACTTCACAGCGAGACATTGTTGTTTCAACCATTGTAAAGGTTTAGGTCTGTTATATAATGTGTTTTTTATCAAAATAAATTTGTATTATTTTTCAAGGAATCTCTTTTAATGTCATTTTTATTCGCATTTATTTTATCGCAGGGATAGGTACTTTAAAGGCTACGTTGAAATTATTATTGCTTTCATAAGGCCTATTTTGCATACATTATACTAATTTATTATTATTTGAACTTGAATGTGTAGAATGTTTGTGTTCACGTGGTCCATATAATATAAATTATGGTATTCTTTTATTTAATGCTTTTAAATGGCATAGTTTTTATTTATACATTTTTTATAGAAATAGGCTTGCTTGTACCGATTGCTCTTGGTTCTAGACACAAGGTCTGGTATGACAGTGACAAAGTCGACGATAGAGCGAGCTAACCCAGAAGATGCCTGTCATAGCTGGCAATCTCACGCACCGACGGAACACAGCAAGCTGTTTGGCGCGGAGGGGTGGTCGCGAGCCAGGCGCCCCCTTGCGGAGCCTACCACCGCCTTTTTGAGAAAATTCAGCTGGACTTATTAAAAGGCAGGCATGTGTTGCGCTTGCTCAGGGCAGACCACTACTTAGGAGGTAGATCCCATGTCTTTACATGTTATAGTTCAAAGATAAAAGAAAATGGGAATAATATTTTTGGTTTGGACTCTCCACTTTACGAGGTTTAATAATGTTTGTGGCTGATTTCCACATCCTGACCTCCAAAATTCAATTTTTGCAAATAGGTTTAAAAATTTGTGCAAATAGGTAACCTACTTTTTTTAATCAAAGTTTTGAATTATCTTACTTAGCTTAAATATCGTTGTAAGAGGTTACACGTGTAATAAAAATCATTCCAGCACTAGGGATGTTTAATAAGGCAGTTACAGTTAGAATCTTAGTTCCTTAAGTACCAAACTATACTTAGACGTTTACGTGGGCTTATCTCGGGTCAAGTGTCACACTTCAAGTTAAATTGATCAATTAAAACTTATCCAGGGGGAGGAGCAACTGACCACCTGATTACTGTTAGGCCACTACTAAGGCTCGTATTTATGAAGCGATCTCAAGAGTGAGAGCAATATTAAGTATGGATTTGACAGGTCGTTTTGTAGTGTAATTGAGGAGTGTTAAGCTGCAGCTTTCCATACAAAAGGCGATAACGGTTCCCACCCCGTGAACATGGTCCGATTCCTATAATATTTTTTGGAAATGATGTAGATATTATAGGTTTGTACGTTTTTATATTTTAGAAATATTACCTACAGACATAAAATGATACGGCCTCCGCAATATTTGTATAGGAATGAAAAAGAGGTCATAAAATATCTTTTATTCATTACAATTTTTTTGTTATTTTGTACTGCTTAGATTTAGCAGATCACAAAATCCTAAAAGAAATATACGCTTGTATATTTTTTTGACATACTCGTACCTTGGATGCCCTAACATAGAATTCCTACGTTCAAATGAAAATATTTATGCGAGTATAATTTTACATGATTGTATGATGTTGATGTGCTTCTTCTTAAGTTTTCTTAAACGATGCACAAGATCGAAACTCGCATAGAGATTTAAGTGCGAGTTTCCTGCTTGAACTCAGGAACTCAGTAAATGCCGGTAAGAACTAATCTCATTAAGGAACTTTTTGCGGGGAGCCTTCGAATCGAACCCTCTATAAATTATTTCAACACTTCTATAAAATATTTCAACACTTACCTAAGATTGTTCAATAAACTTGAAGGTGCGAATGAAAATTTCTTGAGTTGTTTGCGACGGCTTTGCAGTGGAAATTGATTTTGTAATGAATTAATTAATATTAATTAAATTATAATTTGATTGTGAAGTTTTAGGTTACAAATAAATGCGTAAAACTATATGCGTATGATTACAAGGAAATATATAATAATCTATATTATCTAGATAATAATCTATACTTATATTTTACGAAAAAAAAAAACATGTTTTTAGGGGAACCCTAAGGGAAAAAACGGGGCCCTATTATTAGACTGAGACTGAGACTTCGCTGTCCGTCCGTCCGTCCGTCTGTCTGTCACCAGGCTGTATCTCATGAACCGTGATAGCTAGAAGGTTGAAATTTTCGCAGATTATGCAATCCTGTTGCCGCTATAACAACAAATACTAAAAAAAATAAAAAAATAAGGGGGGCTCCCATACAACAAACGTGATTTTCTCTTTGACATCGCAGGTTGTATCTCATGAATCATGAACGTGATACCTAGACAGTTGATATTTTCAACGATGATGCATTTTTATTTCCGTTATAATAACAAATACTAAAAAGAGAAAAATTAAATATTTTAGGGGGGCTCCCATACAACAAACGTGATTTTCTGTCATCATCAGGCTGTATCTCATGAACCCTGATAGCTAGTGAGTTGAAATTTTCGCAGAAAATGTATTTCTGTTGCCCTTATAACAACAAATACTAAAAACAGAATAAAACAAATATTTAAGGGGCTCCCATACAACAAACGTGATTTAGTTGAAACTTAATACCACATTTTTTAAAACTGTGTCCTCGAAAAACACTGAAACCCTCGAATCCCTTAACTGGTTTTTACAGCATGCCCGGTAGAAGCAGATGCAGCTGGCACATTCTATGTTTATTTTATCGCTCAGTTTAACATGGAAGATAAAAGACACTAGTACTAACATACAAATTACATCCAAATGTTTCATGATGCCTAAGCTCTTGCAATGTTTTATGTCTTTATAGATATTATACTCCCTTGATAAATGTGGTCTGTTTTGGGACGAACTCGTTTAGCTAAATTACCGTCATTCGGTTCGGAAATGCCTGGTTCAATGGTAAACGGATTTCGAGACATCATTTTGTTCTTTGTCTTTCAAATTGTTGACTCTATTTTTTTTGTTTACTTATTTCCCAAAGTATAAGTATTTATTTGTTTCAACAACTTTTTCGTTTTACTAAAGAAATGCTGTTCTGGAAAAACAATAGGTAGGTAGTCAGTTTCCCCGTGGGAATGAGGTAAGATAAGTTACGATTTCGCAATAAAAAGTATCATACATCACTTTCTCGCCACCAAACTATTTCCATATTAAAATTAGGCGGCAATTAAAATATATATAAGGTCTTTTTAAACTAAGTACAAATATTTTAAGGGTGGTTTTCTATCATCAAACAGAACAACTTTACCCAAGGAACATAGGTCGAAATATGAAAAAAAAATTTGGCCCTCCCATACAAATGGTGTCAGCCGGAGTCAATTTGTATGGGAGGGCCAATTTTTTTTTTCATATTTCGACATTATGTTACTTTCCTTGGGGAAAGTTGTTCAGGTTAATGACAGAAATCCACCCTTAAAATATTTGTACTTAATTTAAAAAGACCTTATAATATAGATAGACAAATAAATAAATAAGCACGCAATGTTTCACATTTTGTAGCAGTAAATTTTAATTTAAACTATAGGTTAAAAATTTCAAGTTGAAGGATTAGATTTGACTGATGATTTTAAAAGAAATATTTGTAAGATATTTTCCCCTGCGGTAAGTAGCTCAGGGTTAAGCGCGCGGCATTATCAATCATTCTCAGTAATCGATTTAGTCTTGTTGGTTTTTTTAAGAGAAAAAAACGCTAAGTGCATTGCAGGTAGATAGATGATCTTAAAGATTTTCTTTGCTTTCGATCATGATACTTACCTTCTTTTAAACAACCGACAAAAAGCAGCTTGCTGTGTTTCTTTGGTGCTTGATGCTTGTGATTTTGTTGCATTTGGGCGAGATTTTTCTACATACACATATATAGTTACGCCTGTACCGCCCATGGGGTAGGCAGAGCGTCAACGGCTTACTAAAACGCTCTATCCGCCAAATCTAAAGTTTTATTGTAGACAGGTGGTTGTTTTTGTGATTATAAGAATAAAAAAATTAAAATGGGCTACAAATAGGTAATTTTACGTTAGGTTTATTTTGGGAACAGAATTATCGGAAATCGTTAAAATAAACCCACGAAGAACGCGCTAGAGCAGTTTGCCGCCCAGGAAAGATTATTATTGTAAATATTTTGGCAAATACCCATTCTAGTAGCTACCTCCTCGTCCACCCCAACATGTGGTGTAAAATTCAACTGGATCGGTGAGCAGGATGCCACAGGACGAGAGGGTGTTTGTTACCTGGTGGTGTCGCGCGGCGGCAAATTGCTCACCGCGCGCCCACTTACGTACGTTTTAGTCATAATTTGGTAATTTTGTGCGCAACTCAATACGCTATTTGACTACTAGTCAAATCAGCAACTTTTTATGAAATTTCAAAAACGCTTTTTTGTATGAAAATACTGGGTTGTGACGTCACTGGCTTGTAAATATTGACTACTCAAATCAATAACTTCTACATTTTTAACTCGATTATTAAATCTAAATGTGCATTTTTTTTTAAATGATGAATGAGACCCACAGTTTTTTAGCCATCAGTTTTAAGTATAAATTTTTTTAGCCACCCAGTCAACATCCCTATTGCCCCTACTTAATATAAATTATGCAATTTGTACTTTATAAATTATTATATTTTAAAACCCACGTTGAAATACTTCAATAATCCGTTATTTAAAATTCATTGACATGCTTTTCATGATCATGAGAATACCGTTTTTTTTTTTGCATTTACTGGTAAAATAATGACTTCTGTCCATTGACAGGTTCTTCAAAATTCTCAATTTAATGGAACTAGTATACACAGGTAACCTTATTGCTGGTTTCGAAATAACTTCCAATACAAAACAAGATCTCTGAGCCAATCCACCCGATCAAAGTGACTCTGACTCGCCATTTTCAAACGAAACGAAGGAAATGTAAATCTATTTTGCATTCAAACATATTTCAACAAAATTGGCCATATTCCAAGATGTAGGGGACAAGTAGGTGCAATACCACGGATGATACTGTTGCTTCGAGTTTTAGACGAATAATATTTTGAATTTCAGATCGCAATTCGGTTGGTTTTATACTGAGAGGCCAGGCCATTTTATACATTGATTTTATATTTATGTTTGAAGAAGTTGTGTAGTACTCCAAATTCCAATCTAGGATACTGAGTTCGTAACAGATATGTCATTTCAGTACAAAACAGCTTGTCAAATTCATATAAATGAATCATATTACGATTCGTATTGCTCTCAATCTTGAGATCACTTAATAAATACGAGCCTAGATCTGGGCATCGATCACATAGGTAAATTGGGTACAGTAAATCAAGGATCTATACAGGGTGTAACAAAAGTACTGCGTTCCTTTAAAGCATGTGATGTATTAATGATATACTTCACAAACTACAAATTATTATAAAATAAATAAAAGTGTTTACATTTTACTGAATTCGTAAAACAGAAACAGGTAAGCTAACCCTAGTCATGCACACTACGGCGATCGTCACAGGTACGCCCCGCGCGCGCCCGGCCTCACCCTCCGTAGTGTGTGTGACTACAGTTGGCCTACTCGTTCCTGTTTTACAAATATAATAAAATATGTATATTTTTTAATTTATTTTACTTGGTGTGTGGTTTGTGTTGTATAAGACTAATAAATTACGTGGTTTAAAGGAACGCAGTACTTTTTTACACCCTGTATAAACATGGCGAAAAATAAAACCAACTCACCATTTTTAACAGCTCTCTCTACATGCAACGCCCTCGCCCACGTTCATTTAGAGCTTTGACGTTTATTGCAGTTTGAAAACATCGATCTCATTTGGGTAGTTGATTGTAGTTTGTACTCTCTCACAATGGTAACTGAAATAACTGGCAGTGTTGGAGTGCTGTTACAAATCCGAGTTAGTTAGAGCTAATGGCGCTAATGCAAGTCTGTCCTGCAAAGGTTTTGTGGCACTTTCGAGTTGTACGGACGGATTTGGTAGGTATGTTAACACTTAGGCCCGTATTTATAATCAGCTCTCAAGAGTGACAGCAAGTTTGAGTTCGTATCAGAAATGTCATTTCAGTACAAAACGATCTGTCAAATCCATACTTAATATTGCTCTCAATCTTGAAAGCGCTTTATAAATACGAGCCTTAGAGCAGGTCGGAACGGAAGGCCGCGTTGCTCTAAGTTGTAGCGTATTTGATTATAGATTTCGTACGATTTTAGGCTTCGAGTACCTATACCTACCTGCCCCCGTAGCATGCCACTGCGCGATAATATGAGTTGTCAGTGGGGGATGAGTTGTCAGTGTGGGGATGAGTTGTCAGTGTGGGGATGAGTTGTTAGTACGGGGATGCGTTGTCGGTGCGGGATGAGTAGCCAATGCGGGATGAGTTATCAGTGCGGGGATGAGTTGTCAGTGCGGGATGAGTAGCCAATGCGGGATGAGTTGTCAGTGCGGGGATACGTTGTCAGTGTGGAATAAAATGTCAGCGCGGGATGAGTTGTCCGAGGGGGATGAGTTGTCAGTACGGGGATTAGTTATCAGTGCGGGGATGAGTTGTCAGTGCGGGGATGAGTTATCATTATCAGTGCGGGATGTGGGGGATGAGTTGTCAGTATGGGGATGAGTTGGCAGTACGGGGATGGGTTGTCAGTGCGGGGATGAGTTGTCACTGTGGGATGAGTAGCCAATGTGGGATGAGTTTTCAGTGTGGGGATGAGTTGTCAGAGCGGGATCAGTTGTTTATTTATATTTACTCAGGTGTTTGTATATAACTAAAATTTCATATACTAACTTTTACAGTTTAATAACCTGCAAAATTATATGAAAATTTCATGAAAAAACATAAATTTTCATGAAAAATTACCCGAGAAAACTTCATCAGTTTGGAGCGGCCCTGGTACCCTAACTGTACATATAAATATGTTTGTCATTTCAAACACATAACAAGAACAATCACAATATCATTTACCGTAACTCAATAGGAAAGCAGTTGTGGGAACGCGAATGTAGTTTCCCATTATACAACGCAATTAGCAAAGCAATCAGATTATAATGCCGTCAGTTCATTACTTGCGACGTCATAGGTGAGTATGTTTATTCGTATAGTTATCTAAATTACCATTTATTTATTTATCGTATGGCAGAAATACATATTTACTATTTGTTCAAACATAGCGCACAGATTGGAAAACTTACGAATAATAAAAATCTTGTGATTTTGTTTACCTTGCGTGTAGGGTTGGGAGCGATATAATATTTGCCATTAGTAATTTTTTACCGTGAGAAAATATCGAATTTCCACCGGAAGCAGAAAGCTAGTGTTTTATTAAAAAAATAATGTATTAGTTGTTGATTTCAGGCCAATGATTGATCAGATCACCTTCTGTTGGTTTTATCTTTTAAATATAGTATATTTGAAGATTATCATAGAATAAATAAAAAGTCGGAAGAACGAGATAGACAGCAAAAAAGACCACTTACTATAAAATGAATAAGGTCGGCATAAAAGTCGTCGATGTAAATTCAAATAAGTCGTCACCACGGAAAAGTTTGCACACTCGTTTAGCGGCTATTTCGATTTACAGTTAGTGTCTATCTTTTTTCATAGTAAATAAATTTCAATATAGTATCAAGCTCGTCGCCACGTCGCGTCGCCTACCGTCTCGGTGTGAACTGACCCTTAGTTATTTTTATTCAATACAGATTGCAGGAGGAATATTGAGTGTAAACCCACTCAATCGTGTGCCGTTAACATTTTTGACATGATTGTGTACAGTTATACGATCACTGTATCGATGCAGTACGCTCCAATTGCTGTTTCCATACTGAAATAAAATAGGAATACTAAGATAGACAAGACAGATCTTTACTCTATTCTAAAAATTTACATACACAGTTATGTTTTTTAAATTTCAGATTTTGTGTCCATTGTAGCTATTTCGTAGACAATTGCTACGAAATTTGTAGCAAGTCCAGCCATCAATGCATCGTTAAAAGCGCGATATTTGAGTCTTTCCTCTATATTCTTCTTTTGTTTTCTTTTTATAATACCTATGTCGTATAAGAATACCTAAGTAGGTATTGAAAAAATATTCACAGATGATACATATCAAAGTTATCCTTATTCTGAATTTCCATGAGCACAAAAGAAACGGAAGCCAAGGCTTAGAGAAATTTAGCGAATGTTTTAAATTAGTTTTACGAAAGACGAATGCGAGTTGGGAAGTGTCGCGGCCTCACCTACGTGAGAAATCACCTGCAAGTGAAATTTATTTCAATGGCATAGAAACTGCGGGGAAAATATTTTACTGGCAATTTAAGATTAAGTACTATTCTATCTGTTACAGCGATTATCTTATTGTTTTTCATGTAACTGCTGCTGCATTCTGCTACTGCTGCGTGTAGTCAACTTGGAATGGTACCATTAAGAATCTGTATAGAGTTAGGTACTTATAAATGAATACCTATTAGTGTATTTTATTTTGTTATTTGTCTTTCTTTCGTTAAAATTAACGTAGGGTTAAATAGTAGGTATAATAAGATATTACATTTTTTTTTATAGTGTCTACCAAGCGGGACACTTAACGGCTACATTAGATTAGATTAGATTAGTGTCTACCAAAAATATTTCTTGCAATTTAAATTTATGCAGTATCAAATATAGTCCAATTAAATTTAAAGGAAAAAACAAGCCCAGGCATAGTCTCTCCCAAATGAGGAGGATTAATAGCGTCTGCCATTGTAAGATTTTTATGCACAGAGAAAGCTGTAACCCGTTCTCAAGATTACTCCTATACTTAGCTAAGAACCTACTAAGAGATAAAGGTGATGATGCTATTCTAACCCGTTACCAGCACCACAAGGGCAAATATAGCGCAAGGATATTTCTACAATAGGGGAAGCCCGGGCAAAGTGAATAGCCCAGGTAAAGCGAATAATGCATGTTGCTCCAAATCCACAACAGATGGCGGCACGATCGAAGCACCGGCCGAAAGACCTCCCCCCGCGCGCCGCCATGACAGTTTGTTTGAAACAATTTGTGCAAGTGCTTCGATTTTGAACGAAAAAAAATATTTTCTCATGTTTTGGTTCGATTTTTGGCCAGGTAGGTGTTGATTTCTTTGTATTTAGTGCAGACTCACGATACTTGATAATTATTTGATCGATTAGGCATGTTATTAAGCCTCAATCACGATTTTCAAATCGACCCGGCCAGTATCTGAAAGTAGTAGGTACTTTAGTTTTTAAATACATGTGCCTAAGGGCAAAGAGGATAGGGCAAAGAGAATACTGGATTCGCTCAAGCAAAGCAAGATATCAGACCTCAATGCCCCAGGTACGAGTAAAGCTAAAAAAAAGAGGACAAAGCCAAGAGCTTCTTCGACCAAAACTAAGCAATCCGATTGGTTCTGCTTGAGGTGCTCTGAAAAGTATGAAGACCCACCAGCTGAGGACTGGATTCAATGCAGCCAATGTCAGAGATGGGCCCACGAGAATTGCACATCTTATGCGGGACATGGGAGTTACTTCTGTGAAGAATGTAATGATTAATCATAAACTGTAAGGCTATTCGCTTTACCCAAGGCCCTTATTCACTTTACCCGGGGGGGTCGGGCAAAGTGAATTTTGGTAGGGGTTTGTTTTTCTTTAATAAAAAGATACTTACTGTTAAAATAACGAACTGTTACTTTTTTTGATAAATGTTGATTACATATACAATAAATATTTAAAAAAATGTACCCATATTTTCAATTATTGCACCACTTACGATTTTTTTTTCTTAGCCTATCCGCGCTGCCCGGGCTTCCCCTATAAGGAATTTACGACATCCTCATCCTCTTCATAAAGTTAGAAGTAATATTCATATTTTAGAAGCAAAAGTAAGTTCTTGTAGATACCGCATCCTCGAAGTAATGTTATTTCAATATTAAAGCTACACTTTGAAACTCCTTTACTTTGTTAGTATATTTACTATGGAAATATTACAATATTATACATACATACATAAAATCACACCTTTATCCCTAATGGGTAGGAAGAGCGGAAACGACCGAAAGGTCATTCCGCCGCGACTGACAAGTTTTGAGGGTTATTTCAGATGGTCATGTGTATTGCTATAGTGACAGGTTGTCGGCCCATTGCCTAAATTGCAATACATTAAAACCCTCCAATCCCTTAGCTGGTTTTTACGGCATGCCCGGGAGGAGATGCAGCTGGCACATTCAATGTTTTTATATCACTCCCAGTCCAGCATGGAAGAGAATGGAACAATATTCTGTTTTCAAGAAAATGTATGTTGATGATGTGACTTAGAAACAGCGCATGCTGACATACATCATAATCCATCCTCACTGATACAACAATAAGTCAATTAACTCCCAGTATAGTATCACTCAATGATCATGCGATTAAGTTGGATGTCAAAGAAGTTTGTGAAATGGGTTTTGTGTCATATCGATTATAATGGAAAAATAATAATTGACAGGTAACGTAACGAGGCAAATGTCATAAACATTATGATCATAATCATAAAAATACATAATCAAAGCTTTTATACCAGGTAGTTATGGCATCTAACGTAGGTAATATTTTAGAATAAATAAATTTAAGAATTAATAAAATTTCTCTCTTTAAATAATATTTTGACCAGACAACAAAATGAAATTTATAAACCATTTCCCATTCTGACCACGTATTTGAAACAGAATGACGGTCATTTAGCTAAACGACGTTATCGTAAAAACACAACGCGTTTTGAACAAATATTTTTCAAATATCTACGGACTTAAAGGTGTCCCGAAAGCTGAAGGTGGACAATTAAATAACGAAATTGGACAAATTCCACAAAAAAAAAAATCTTCTGATAGATGTAAAAAAAAAACTTCCCCAAACAACACTTTGATCCAAGATCAGGTATGGGGAAGTAATTTTTTTTTTCACCTAGTGATCATTTTGCATGGGACAGTCAAAAATAATTTCATTTCCCGTGTTCGACACTATTTTATGGAACACCTCGTATTTTCCTTTTTTGAAATCACGCTGTTTGCCCCATTTTGATACCTCCAGAAATAACACATCTCTATTTATTTTATACCGGTGGTGGAGTGGACAATAAAGCACCGGTTATGAAACACAGTGTCCTTCGGGAGCGGTTATTCTTGTTATGATAGTCGTAAATTTTACTGGTTTCGTCTGAACCTCTGCGCGTGACGTCACAAGTATGTAACCACAATACTGAGGTTTTCGTATTAGACAATTTGTTTTTTCTCTGGATTTTATTTGGGGTTGGATAATAACTCTGGTGTTGTAAATGTGTTAGGTATAATTGAGTGACATAGCGTAACTATTTGACTTTAAAATGTTATATATTGAAATAATGCGCTTTTTTATTCACTGCATAGCATAAATACACGTGTCTTTGATTTATGTTATCATCTTTTTGTTAGCATACAAGGTGAACATTTAGTATTTTGAAATACTTATTTATGTATTCACTTTTAAATTCATTTGCCCAAAAACAGATTTTCTGTAATCAGTTGATAACTCTCTCTTAATATCTGTAATTTAATCTTAACATGTCAAATTTAAGCAGGCAGGTAGGTGTCTGAACTTAAGTTTGCACAAAATGTAATACAGACACATTTTGAAGTTACGCCATTTCAATACAAAACCTTTCAGATTTCCGTAGTTTATTTTATACTCACCTCAAACGATTTCCAAGATGGCCGAAACACTATAAATCAGATAAGTATCGACATTTACTTGCATTCTATATACAGAATTCGATTGCTGAAGAACATTTCGGTATACTTTTCAGAGAGATAGCCAGTTTAATGGCTACAATAAATTTTATTTGAGATAAGAGTTTACAGATGTATTGTAAATAATAAAAGTACAGCCAGAGCTTCTAACTAAGAAAAGGCAATTTTGTAATTTTATTATCAGTAAAATGTAGGTAGAAGTGTAAAACGGCTACGATTTCATAATTTTGCTTATTGCAGAGATACGTAGTAAGAAACACCGAAAAAAAAAATGTTTATCTTGGCGACCATTGATTTTCGCATTCCGATGTAATAAATCTTCTCTTTCCGCATTTTGTTTTTGGGGCAATGGTGTGTATCAAAGCGCCATTTTTGCCTAGAAATGCGTTCTGTTTTATTTACGAAAAGCGTAGGAAAAGGGAAGTCTGTTTACATTTTTGTGCGATGAAAAAGCACTTGTTATAATACTTACACATAACCATGAAATAAGCAGTTAACTGACAATCAGTTAAAAATGTGCAAACGCGTCGTGAAATAAATAAAATTTGAGTAAGAGAGTAAAGAAATTAAAAGTAACTCATAAGTGTTAACAAAAAATAATATAAATTAACTATAAAAATAATTATTTATGTAATGGATTAATAAAGAGCGAAATCACAAGAATTCCTCTGTTAAATTCTAAAGCTACGCTTTGAAACTCCTTTACTTTCTCAAAATTTAATATGGTAATGTTACATTATTATGTTTTTAAGAAACTATATTATGTTGTGAATGGATGACTCTAATAAATTACATTTATTAATAGCGGAATTAAGACCCAATCATAAACAGCATTCATATTCATGATTCCAAGATGTTACCGTTAAAGTCGGACAGATAGAAATAGCAAAGATTAATATTATACAATAATTTAACAATTTATCCGTCTGCTTGACCAAGTTGCTGTCGGAATCGGAAGTGGTTAGACTGACTAATGTTGCGGTACAACCCCTAACCGCGGACAATCCTCAACTTGGCCGGCTATTTATTACTTAGATTTGTTAACTTGATGAAAGGCTTTAAACGCTTGAAAACTTTGAAATATTTTTCGGGTTTTTGTTTCCTATATTTCAGTTTATACAATTAAGTTTTTATTTTGAGTTTTAAATATTGGTTATACCTATCCAAAATCGTGCCAAAATCTCATAATGTAGATTACCTAATTAAAATTAGGTAGTACTTAATGTCACTTTACATTAAATGAATTTGTAAAGGTAGAGGTTAATAGTCAACACATAGGAACGGATAATAAGTACACGCTTCATTTTTAGACATATTTCGAAGTTATCTTACATAATGTTATCCAATCTAAATTAACACAGTTAACTGTAAATAAACCTTTTGCTGTCCCTTTTTATACTATCAAGTTACAAAAAGATGTGAAGCTCAAAACAGTTTTTCATTTTAACAAATGGTGGCTTTTATTAGAAAACTTTCAGTCGACTCAATATTTTAAACGTCCTTCGCTTATTGGAACTTCACCTTAATATATATTAAGGTTCTTTTTTGAAAGTGTTATTGTGTAGGTAGAGTCACGTACGTAAGTATTAAGCTTAGCTTAGGTTATTTTTTGGATGGATGACCATTTGGTGAACTATATCAAATAAATTTTGGTATGAAGAAAGTTGTTTAAAAATTAAGTTTTTCTTTAATTAATTTTATTTTTTCAGGCGCGCCTTTGGTTGGTTCGCTCTTTTTAAGTGTAGCATCCTATTTCGTGAAATAAGTCTACTTATTTGAAGAGTGAAACGTGTTTAAACATAATTTTAGTTTGGACTAAAGTAATAGTAGAGTAGTGATCGATGGCTCCCAACTTTACGATTTACAAACTGGAACAACCACTGAACTACTATTATACTAGCGTATAGGGAACAGCCATCACGAACATACGACATGTTCCCAAAATTGAATAAGGCGTCCGCACGAATTTCGTCCGTATTTAATTTTAAAGCGTTTATATTGACGTAATTACTTATGAAAACTTATTCTTTTTATACTAATACCCGGTGCGACATGTTTCTAACTTTGTAACTCTTTTTTTATTAAAAAATCAAATCAGACCACTAGTATGAATATGAGTGCATGCACACATATTAAATGGGACACAAAGTGCTTGGATGATGTCTGCTCCATACATTAGCTCAGTGAGACCAACTCGTAAACATAGTTCAGCTGAAACTTGGAGTTCGTGAAGATTCTGCTGACTGGATATGAATGAAACTATTGAAGTTTTATTTGTGTAGATTTCGAACAAGCTTTAAAATAAGTCAAGTCTAGTTTCTAAAGAATTGTTTGCATTCGCCAAAACTACAATATAATGTAATCCTCGAAATATTTATTATGCCATTTAGCTGATAAAAAACTGATGTCATGTCATGATGAGTCGAGAGATAATTACTAGAACTCTCTCAAGCTAACAATAGTCTAATTTGGTCTCATTGGGCGCTTTTCCACTAGACGGCACGTCCACGGCAACGGCAACGGCACGGCGACGATCACATGCCGTGCCGGTGCCGTGCCGTCAAGTGGAAAAGCGCCCATTGGCTTTGTTGTCTTAGGCACTGTCTACTCCACATGCTGATGAGAATCTCATGATGGAATCTATAGATTACCAGGACTACCTAGTATAAAGTTAGTTGACGTATTTCTAGAATGAATGCTATCTTTTAAAATGTTTTTTTTTTTTTTTTTACCGACCTCGCTTATAGATGCGGCGTACCAATAGCAGGCAATCGTTTTCTCTTAGGAGGGATTTTACCTATTTTAATATAAAAACAAAAACATTATAGATGCTCCTGCTGAAAGCTTACTCCCGTGAGATGTTTTTCAATAACCTTTCGTATACATGTTATTGTTTATACAAAAATGCTGTACATACCTACTTAGTTATATCTTTTATCCGAACAACACTAAAGTAGAAAGCCATGTTAAAATATTTTATTTTATACCGACTGTGTAGGTATATACAGGGTGTCCAGGAATTAATGGATAACCCTTTAACTGCGGCTAGCTTGACCGATGCCCTACTTGTAAAAAAATTATGACCTCAGTAAAAGTGTCACTTTTTTTTTTCACCGTAGGAGGTCAAAGTCAAAATTTTAAAAATATTTTGCCTAATTTTTTCAATAAAACTTATTTTTTAAATTATTTTCTTATAAATAGGTACTAAAATAATGTATTCATTTTAAGTATCAACTATTAAGGCATATTAAAAAAAATAAAAAACCCAAAAATGTTGATATTTGATGAAATCGCATGTAAATAACTGAGCGTAGGGAGAAAATTATTAAAAATCGGTTTTTGTACGATATTTCGAAAACCGTGACACTTTTACTGAGGTCATAATTTTTTTACAAGTAGGGCATCGGTCAAGCTAGCCGCAGTTAAAGGGTTATCCATTAATTCCTGGACACCCTGTATAAACGGGGTGTAAGGGACAGCGTCCCGCAAACTTATACGGGTTGCTCAGTCAACGATACTGAACAACTACCACCAGGATTTTTTTTCAGGAAATGAAAATAAAAATTTGCTTTCTCATACAAAATGACCACATCGATCAGACAATTTGTATGGAAAATCATTCCATTACACCCGTTATATATATAAATCTTATTTTACTCATAATTTCGTGTTATTCCAACTGTATTAGTCTCTGAAGGGAAAATCTGTTTTATAGGTAGGTATGTTTTTCTTGTAAACGACTCCAAAACAAAGGAGGAGGTTCTCAATTCGGTTGTATGTTTTATTATTTTTATTCTTCATCACTTCCAGTCTAAACATGCAAGTTGTACCGTATCACAGGATCATAAATTCTAGTATGAATAAACAAAGCCGCAAATTGTGAACAAAATGCAATAATTTTAACAGACGTAACAGCAGTAAACGACTTTTAGCATGGCTTCTGAAATATTTAAACAGGCAGCTGGGGCCTTGAATAAAAACGCTGTAAAAAGCGTCATAGCCCGGATACTTCGGAATAGGATAATATAAAGTTGAGTTTGTAGGCATATTCTCAATATTTCAGTGAAAAAATATAAGAAAAAGGCAGGACTAACCTATTAATAATTAAGGCGTTCATGCATAAATTTTGTATGGCTGTTGAACCACCAAAGTTCCAGCAAAGTACGAAAGATTTAGTTGCTTTTAATAAATAGCACAAGAGAACCTCTACCGCCCATATACTTAGATGAGAAATCTATGACTAATTGTAGGCTGAATCATTTGATTGTCTGTCAAGAACGATTACTCCGTACTTTAATAATAATAAAATTATTTAATTTAGCAAGAAATGGCTTCGGAGAGCACGTTACATTTTCGGTCGCTGTCTTTGGTCCAAAACACACACAAAGCGTCGTAAGGCGAACGCGCGGCGCCGCTCATACATTTTTGAAGGTAAAGGCGTGCGAAATGTATGACCGGCGCCGCGCCTTTGCCTTCCGTCGCTTGTGTGTGTTTTGGGCCTTTGATAAGTAGGTGGTGGTTGCACAAACCAAGTCCGCTTAAAAAGTAGTTTGAAAACTATGACGCTAGGGTGAGATCTACACTCAACAGAATAAACTTGCCGCTGCCAGGTAAAAAAAAACCTCAAAATCTAGGTCAGTAGGAATGCAACATTCACCCAGTGCAAAGTCAACGACAAATTTAATTAAACCGCCTACATAGGGAAAGAACTAAAAATAAAATTACTAAAATGAAAAAGTTAGGTCGAGTGGAAAACAGCGGAAAGTGTCTGTGGGAAAAATTCAAAATGAAATACGTAGCCGTTTCGGTCGACACATTCTTTCGTAATATGAAGCATGAAAATTATTTCCAGTTGTGTTTTTTCAAGGAAAAAAAAGAAAGAACAAACTATTCACCTATTTTTTTTTTATAAAAAGCTAGCTGCTTGATCCGCGGTTTCACCTGTGGCTAAGAAATGAACTCGCAGGTTTAGCATTAGGTTCTTTACTATATCGGGTGTAAGAGAAACTGATACCTAGGGGTTGCTCAGTCAATGAAATTGATAACTTTCACCAGAAAATTCGTTCAGAAAACTAAAAAATATGTGGCTTTCCTATACAAATTGTCTGATCGAGGTGGTGATTTGGTATGATAAAGTCATTGGGCGCTTTTCCACTAGACGGCACGTCAACGGCAACGGCGACGGCACGGCGACGATCACGTGACAATAACTATGGGAATCGATGACATGCCGTGACGGTGCCGTGCCGGCAAGTGGAAAAGCGTGTCATATAATTTCATTGATTTTCATACATTGTCTCACCTACGATATCGCGACGGTACCGTGCCGTCGCCGTTGCCGTTGACGTGCCGTCTAGTGGAAAAGTAAATCTCGAATTAAACGAAAGTCAGAAAAACAATGTCATTTTTGTGGGGGTTAGGAAGGGGAAAATAAAAGCGCGTTCCAGATTATTGAATGCGTGGTTTAGACGTATTTCCTTTGTACACTTAAGTCAGAAAGTTCATAAACATTCCTTAAAACAAAACGTTGCTCGCAAAAGTTCTTAGAAATAATGTTGCTCTTAAATTCCTCCGGCGTAGCCTTTTGTGCAAAGAAACAATACTGCATTGGAAAATGCAAGAAAATAAGCAAAAAAAAACAATGATAGCCACTAGGACACAGTAAAAGTAAAGAACAGTAAAATGTCTTTTTATAAGCAACTAGGCTATCTATCACTCGTACGTGTCTTTAGAACCAACTGATGTTGATCGGGCCAAACTTTATTTAAACTAAATATAATATTATAACTTTTTAAGCACTCGCGATTATTTATACTCATTTTACTTTTTATCGGGTCTATTCGCGATAGATTTTGATGGTAATCTATCGCGAATAGACCCGATAAAAAGTAAAATGAGTATACATAATATTAGAAATAACAAATCAAAAATTTCATCTGCCGACAAGATTTGAACCCGCGTCTTTGGAAAACCGGCCCAACGCTCTTATCCAACTAAGCTACGGCGGATTAGCTTTGAGCTGTGAAATTAGTGATCTGCTATTTATTACTCGTCAAGTGGACGTTTATTTGAACTGGCGTGTCAAACTTACTCTTGATTCAAGTCAAGCTGAAGCCTCAGGACAGGAGTATAACCTTCAGTTTGTAATAAAGAAACGGATGCCAAGAAGAAACAAGTCAATTTTATTTATTTTATTTTATTTTATTTATTATGGAAAACCAACAGCTAATGTTACAAATTGCTTAATATCTAATAAAAATTTACAGCCAATTATAGGTCTTCGCAAATACAAAAAAAATACAAAAAAATCATAAAAATTGGTTTAATACGGAATCATAAATACATACATACATACATAATAATCACGCCCTTATCCATAATGGGGTAGACAGAGCGTAAACGACTTAAACAAAAGTCGTTCCGCCACGTCTGACAAGTTCTGAGGGTTAATCCAGATGATCTGTATATTGCTATAGTGACAGGTTGTCAGCCCATCGCCTAAATTACAATAATGAAACCCTCGAATCCCTTAGCTGATTCTCACAGCATGCCCGGGAGGAGATGCAGCTGGCACATTCTATGTTTTTCTATCACTCCCAGTCCAGCATGGAAGTGTATACAGAACTGCTGGCTGAAAAACCGGCTGATTTGCGAACCGGTGCCAATCGGAATTTTAGCTGCGCAGCGAGGATTTCTGACGCTTTTATGCCCTTTACTGTGTTTACTTATACTATGACTGGGGCTAATTAGAGTTCCACGTTCTTTATACCGACGCCTTCAATGGTTTTAATTTACGGAATTGCGGTTCTGAAATAATTCTCAAAGAGTAAAAGATAGATGGATTAATTGTTCGCACTTTGAAAATGGAAAAAATTACTGCGGATGACTTTATGTTTAACTTATGAATGAACGGAAGAGACATAATAAGGTTGCCCTGGAAGCGAGGTGGTGTTGCATTTCCGGGCCGTGTTTGAAGTTTTATATTGACTGCGCGAAGAATCGGTGATGCAACTCAAAACCATTTTTACCACGGCTCGCTCTAATGCAAGTGCAACCAACCGATAAATTTTAAAATCTTTACAGTGTTTTCTCATAACAATTGTTACTCTTACCTCTGACTATTGCAATAATTTAAGTTTTTAAAACAAAAACAGGGCGTTTTGAACATTTCGGTTCCTTTCAATAAACATCACACCAAAAATTTCAAAGTGACTCGAGATTTGAAATGGTGCCTTCATATCAAAAGCGGGAGTGCTTTTCATTCGAGTCAGGAAAGCAGGACAACGGGACTTCGTCTAAGAAACTGTGAAAATTCCCGGACAGCTCTGTGTGGTCATACGTTGAACACGCCTCACCGACGTAAAGTAGGCACTCACGGTATGATTTTATCAGGTCAAGTTTTTTATAACAGTTTGCCCTATGAAATCTACTAAATAGTCCAGTATATCCTGTTATCACAAGGCACATGTAAAGCCACTGTCATATCATACTTAAATAAAGTATGCATAACCGGATGGATGCGTGGTCCAAGCCCTCCATGCCCCAAGTCCCAATACTTCCCTGTTTACTTTAGTATTACAAAATTAGGCTGTAAATATCGGTCTGCGGTAAATCCCGTTATCACAACGTACAGCCGCTGTCATAAATCACGCGTGATACTGCGTTCTCCAACATTTGCCACGTCTTACGACCATTATATAACAAAATCAGGCTGTAAATATCGGACTGCGGTAAATCCCGTTATCACAACGTACAGCCGCTGACATCAGTCATGCGTGATACTGCGTTCTCCAACATTTGCCACGTCCTACGACCATTATACGGGGTGTAAGGGACACCGACCCGCAAACTTATAGGGGTTGACCACCAGGAATTTATTTCAGGAAATGAAAAAAAAAATAGCTTTTTCATACAAAATGACCACATCGATCAGACAATTTGTATGGAAAAGCAAATATGGAGATATGTGTTCAGTATCGTCGACTGAGCAACCCCTATCAGTTTGCGGGACGCTTTCCCTTACACCCGGTATAACAAAATCAGGCTGTAAATATCGGACTGCGGTAAATCTCGTTATCACAACGTACAGCCGCTGTCATCAGTCATGCGTGGCATTGCGTCTTCTCAACACTTGACCTCTTGCTATTATATATTTTTTACTCAAATATTACTATCGTCACTTCACAGACGCTATTATTTTACCGATTACGCCAAAATCTGGCGAAGTGAATTCTTCTGGTTTTAAGGATATTTGGTGAAAATTTTATTATGAATTTAATTTCCGGAAACGGCCAATAAATCTAAAAGTTCTATGTTTTGCTGATTCAACGATTAATGGACTTGTATTAAACCTGAATGTTATGGTTTTAAACAGTTTTTTTATTATTCTTTTGTATTATATGGCTTTTGTAGAAGAGCAATTTATCTTGTGTCATGTTGTATTGGCTAGATTTTTGCTTAACAGAATTAGCTTGGAACCAAAAACCAACTAGAGTATCGCAAGCGTATCAACAAAGCTTTGTGCAATTTATAACTACAAAACCAGCTGACTGAATGCCGTAAACGTAGTGTTGAATATCGAATCCGAATAAACAACTACGTCATGCAGTGCGAAATGAAGCTGGGCATCCAAAACGCTTGTGAAAGCTCAACATTTCATCGGTGTCGGTCGATTCAAACCCTTCGGTGTCAATTCTAACAATAATTCTTCAACTACAGAACATGTTAAACACTGCACGCTTCACGTAAACGGTTTGACATCGAGCGCGTGTATAGCGTATGCATTGGGCGCTTTTCCACTAGACGGCACGTCCACGGCAACGGCAACGGCACGGCGACGATCACGTGACAATACCTATGGGAATCGATGACATGCCGTGCCGGTGCCGTGCCGTCAAGTGGAAAAGCGTGTCATATAATTTGATTGATTTTCATACATTGTCTCTTCCACGGTATCGTCGACGATACCGTGCCGTTGCCTTTGCCGTGGACGTGCCGTCTAGTGGAAAAGCGCCCATTGCAAGTAAGCGTCGCTCAATTGTTAAAATCTAACTTATGAATGTACCCAAACTCGAGCGTCGTTTCAGAGTCAAAACAAGAGAATCATGAGTACGTGTATAATCAACCGTCGATCGAGGGTCAATATAAACATGAATGTAGTTTGCGTCAGTCGGTAATAGATAACACATTTTATATTTACCTACAATTAGGCAATTGATGTGATTAAAATTCACCAAAATTATAATGACATTTTGTCTAGATTAGACAAGCTTCTGGGCAATTTTATACCTACACAATAGGGCGTACATTTTTCAGACTGTAAATTAATTCGTTTTCTAAAATATCGCCTTACTATTTTCAAAGTAAGAAAGAGCTAAGTAGCTATACTAGCATCCATAGCTGGTACATTTTAGACTTTTATGTTACTTAAGTACTTACCTACAATGTAGGTAATATCTATAAATTGAAATATAATTTAAAACCTTTTTGGTACCCGTGTAGCCAATTTCTACCAATTTTCAACGGTAATGTGCTTTAAATTGAATCATAATGCCATAATCATAATAAATGTTATTTTGAATGAATAATAGCTATTGGATTGAAACGAAGAAAAATCACAGGCGAGAAATTTTATCCAAATTGGTGGCAAATTGACGTTTGATATTCAAATGTAAGTGCTCTTTGACACCGAATCAGGTGCCAATATTTATTAGGAACGGTTTTGCTTGCACATGTAGAACATTACCTTTACTTCGAAAGTATACTGTAAACCGAGTGTAAGGGGCATGACAAATAGGAAGAGGTGCGGCGCCGGTGCGACGCCGGTGCGTCGTTTTTGTATAGAAACTTCAAATGAAGCTGCGCTGCGCAGACGTAAATTACATACAAAATCGGTGCATCGGCGACGCACCGGCGACGCAACGGCGCCGCACCGCTTCCTAAATGCTATGCCCCTAAGGGACAGTGTAACATTACCCTGCCCTAGCCCTAACCCTATTTTTTTTAAAACCCTAATTAAGAAAAGAGAAGTAAAAGAAATTAAGAAAAGTTAAATGTTGAGAATTTAAAGGATGATTTTAGTAAATGTAAAGATGAAATTTAAGATACGAAAACTTTAATTAAAATTCTTTAGTTGCAAGAAAATCACTTCAAGGAAATAATTTTTAACTACACTTAAACGCGACACTAATCGTAGATAGAGCACGGATCCATCAGACTCGATTCCCAGAAGGCTGGACATGGACAAGGCTGAAGACACTGTAAATAGAGGAAAAGAAAGAACTTAAAGTAACAGAATTGGTTTCAGTTTAATGAGATAAGTATTTGTATTTGGCCAAATGAACGTCTAGTGGTATAATAGGACCTAAAGTTGCGAACCGCTGTTGTAACCCCTGAACTTTAATGACTCGAATGGTATAACCTACTTTGCCTAGTGATTGTTAAATAGAATAGAAAATACTTAATTTACGAAAGTGATGATGAAGATGAATAGAATAAAAATAATCCTAATATTTAGCAAATGTTCAACAATAAAGTTTTAAGAGGGTGAGGAAGACTAATAATCTTAGCATTCAAATATATTGTAAGAAATTTGCTGTTTCAAACAAGATAAAACTACAACAGCATTTTTGTGTTTTTGGTAAAGCCGGGGCACCGCCCTTTCCCGCCACCGTGCAGTGCTCCTCGTCAGCCAGACTCTGGACAGAGCTCCTCCAATATATTTAATCCTGATATGAGGGGAAGTATCTTTAATTCAAGTCAAAATGCAATATTTTTGTCAGTCAGTCTAGTCATACTTTACTAAGTATACAAAAGGACAAGAGGGTATTTCCATCAAATCTAGGTTTGTTCCTGAACCTAGTGTATGGTTAGGTATTCCAAATGAAAACCTTTCACATTAATTCATTATTTAATTTGAGTATAATGTATTTCATTTTTGTATTTAATGATATGGTAACTTTAGTTTTACTGTGATTTTAATATCAGGATTTCTTTTGAATTTACATTTACTGAGTTTAATGGAACAAATGAATTCACGACTTCTAGATTTACTTGTTTACTAGAATTGTGAATCTATGAAAATATATATTTGAAAACAAAAAAACATTAATCTTCCATTACAAAGTTAGAAAGAATCTATTTCAAAATAAAAGAAAATGAAAATATGAAGAGAATTTACTGCAATCAAAACATATTTGAAACTTTTGCAGAATCTACTTTAAGTTAAAGGTAAATATTTATTTTCAACCTTCTACTAAAAAGTAACATCAATTTTGTATTTTAAAATTGTCAAACCTAGTTTCTCTGAACTAAGTAATAAGAAATGGTGAATCGAACTGTACTTGTATAGTTTCTCATTCTTTATTTAGAGAAAACTATTAAGGCATTGTCTTAGCTTGGCCTAGTAAGCTCAAATCCAACATCACTTTCATAAAAGTAACTTCTTTATTTATTACTTTTGACATTGCAAACTATCTATGCAACTCCGTATAAAATGTAAAAGGCTGCTAATAATCATTTGGTTAAATTATATCAAAACAATAAGAAACTTTATACGAATAAAAGTTACGGAAATGTAACTCTCTAAATGCTCAAAATTTCCACTGCTTGGCATTTTAGTATGGCCTTGAATCTAAATTTGACATTCATTCTAAATCCGTTTAAAATGTTAGTTAGATAACTGTTACTTAAATGTCATTAATAAAATATCTAATGAGAAAATATTCATAAAATGGAATTAAATGTTTCCTGAATTAGGTATAAAAAGATGTATCAAAAGATTATTAAACTTTGCATTTCTGAATTTTGAATAATATTTAATTGTAGGCAAAATATGTAGATGAACATTAAATACTGAATAAAAGTAGATATTACCTTTTCAAAACTGTAATTTTCACCCTTCTGGTTGGAACATCGACGTCTCTGAATCAAACCGGAACTGCAGTACCTAAATAATCTAAAATAATAATATCCGTTTCTATCAGTAGTAGGTCCGCCAAATTCCCGGAATGTCCACCTAATATTATTGAAGCTTCGAATTCCCGGTAGGTACACCTAATATTCTTGAAGATCCATCGCATGCCCGGAATGTCCACCTATATTGAAGATCCGTCGAATTCCCGGTAGGTACACCTAATTCTGATATCAATATCCTAAACAATCTGGCTATACTACTAACAAATTAACAATAATCTAAAACCACGCCTCAAATATCTGCAGGGTAAATCTAAGAACAATGTATCAACAAATTCGAACTATTTTTGAAACTATTTCTCACTAATAAAAATTGTACGATTTAAAATGGATGAGTGACCGCTGATGGATGGGTGACCGCTTCTCACGTCTGACTCGAACTAGCTTAAAAGTAGTACAAAAGTTCCGCAACAAGATAAATAATTTCTGGATATCGACATGTCGTGCTACTACACCACCGAATTTGCTATGGAGGAATAAGTGCGTCTACATTTTTTTTTTACAAATTTATGATCTTACATTTTACTTACCAGATTGAATGTAGGTTAACTTTTCGTTTCCATGACGTGCCACGCCTGTGAAATATTAATAGGTAGGTACTTCCTGCTAGGTAGACACAAAATTTACACTAAACTATTGAAATAACGTCATACCAAAACGTACCCTCCGACGCACAAAATCCTGAAACAATCCTGCTCTGCAAATAACCAAACTATATCGCAGTCCCGTGACCTAACGAGAACTATCCCGCGGAAGAAACTGTAAATAATTTAAACGAAATCGAACCTACGACCTAGCTCACGCACAATGAATACCGAAGGCTCTAACCAAATGCACCTACGAGGCAAAGCGCGCAACGTACTACCTACCGTTCCGTACCCGCACGTCGTGATTATAACTACCTACCGTTCCGTACTTTTATTTTCGTTCAATCAAATTTAATTTCTTAAAAATAGGTACACTTAAATCACAGCTTCACACAGATACAATAGAATAAAACGTATGGAAAATTCCTGAAAATGTACACATAAAATTTATCGTAGGTAGAACTCACAATCCGAAGTAAAAATGTAGAATGTACACGGAGATAAGTTAAAACACATGAAAATGATGTAGAACCAGAATATCACAGATCTTAAACAACATACTACAAGAATCTAACTTATGAAAAATATGAATTTCATTTACGTGTTACAATGATTAGGAAACAAATATGGCAGACACGGCTTAGTACCGACACTCAATACTCATACGCTTTTTCTTACGTTACGCGATTACAAAACTTTATATTTCACTGTTATATTCTGTATCTACTAAATATAAGGAAAGATCTGACCAGATAAATAGCTGCAGACGTCATGGCACCACCAGCACCCGTCGCCTTCCCTGGAACCAAGAACCTCTTCCTAGTTGCGACCGTCGCTCCCGGCACCTTTTCCCAAAGTGTCACAACCGCATGTTTTTCCAAGGAAGCGTCAGTGTAAACCTACAAAATTACGATTACCACGGAATACTTGAAAATCGCTAATGAATCAAAACTTTTTTAATTCGTCGAGTAATAACCAATGGTAGCAATTCGTAGTTACTAAAATCATGACTTAACCAATAAAATTTCACACCTGTCACTGTCGCTCATAAGAGAACAAAAAGGGACGGCAACAATCTCAGCCAAGATTTTTCCAACACTACCCTCCACGAATCAATAGCATTGGCTCCCGGATTCGAACCTGAAGTCAGCCTAAGAGGCTAGCCCTAAAAGTATTCTAATTTGAGAACAGATGGCGCTTTTCCCATTTATTACAAAATTAAGGATTTTACGTAAATTGCATGAGATATTAAGTCGAAAATTATTAAATTGATTATTTTTTACTTCTTACTATTTATTTAAATCAGAAGTTTGATAAAATTCCGCAACAGTTCCGTGAAACTACTTCCATTTTGGACGAGGAGTGATTGAAAAACATAGAATGTGCCAGCTCCATACTATGAATTTTAGCGTGGCGCTGCATGTCGGAGAAAATATGAACAACCATAGACCTTCCACGTAATACAATGAGGTTTTATCTTAGGGTCATTTTGTATTGCGATTCTATGTATTTACATGGAACAAGAAGTTTTATATTGTTTGGTCTTGACGGTCTAGTTAGTTCCTTTTTCCGCCACACTCAATACACCATAAACGCGGAGAGGCACTGTAATCCTTTCGGACAGTGATGAATGAACTTGTCAGTCATTTGAATTACATTATTTTGTTTCGTTTTAATATTAATGGTATTTGATGTTTATTATAATTTGACAAATATTTATACCGTATTTTATAATGAACAATATTTAAATTAAATGGATTAACAAGCAATATTGTTAACAAAATAGCAAGTTTATTTCTGAATGCTATTGGTTCATATTTGGATAATCAAAATACTATATTCAAGTTTATTTTAATTTATGAACATGATCGTTATTTTTCGAACAATATTCAACTAAGTACTAATCTGAAAGTTTGTAAACTTTTGTTTATTTTGCTTCTCGCGGCGATCATACAACTATCTGACCAATAAGAGCTCAGATGCGATTTCGTCTGAAATGACGCGAAATTCAAAATGTCTTAAATCGATTTTGATGAATTATAATTTTTATCAAATCAAGCTATTTATAAGAAATATTATATTTGTGGAGTGACGATGCGCCTAAACATGGAGGCGTATCGTTACATCAGCTTCCCTAAAACTGATAGAGATGCTCACTGCTCAGTGAATGAAAATAAACAACTTTCACCACGAAATTTTTCAGGAAATAAAAAAACTCTAGATTTCCCCATACAAAATGACATGACGACAAAATGAGTGCTCTGCCCACTGCCTAGCTTGGGGCATAGATTTAGTTGTTTTCTGATTGCAATTACGATTGATGCTTTGAGAAAAAATATTTGCACACTAATAAATAGATATACTTATTTTAATTATAAACATGAGTAGATAAGAACAGTATTTCGTTTAATTTGTAGTCATCGAATTGTTACATGAAGTGACTTTTAAAAGTAACATGAGTTGACTTTCGAGAGTTTGACATCGAAGTATAGGATAATTACATATTATCATTATAAATTTCATAATTTATACATACATACATACATACATACATAAAATCACGCCTGTATCCCTAATGGGGTAGGCAGAGCAAAAACGACCTAAACATAGGTTGTTCCGCCACGTCTGACAAATTTCGAGGGCTAATACAGATGATGATTATGTATATTGCTATAGTGACGGGTTGTCAGCCCATCGCCTAAATTGCAATACACTGAAACCCTCGATTCCCTTAGCTGATTTTTACAGCATGCACGGGAGGAGATGCAGCTGGCACATTCTACGTTTTTCTATCACTCCCAGCCCAGCATGGAAGCATTCATAATTTATATTGTATCATTATGCTAAAATAATTCATATCGTATGTTTTATGAAGCAGGTGTAATTCAGCTGGTTCGAAATTTCAGATGCTAAAGAATCTATACAAGCGAGGAATTCAGAACTTGTGTCTGAGCGTTGTTATGAGAATCCATGACAGAAAATTAACTTTTTCATTTACGAGTCCTTCGGTAGGCTAAACAATTTTTTTTACATACTTCTGAACCCTTGAAATGCATCAAGACAAGACTGAACAGAAGCAAAAAAAAAACAAGCCCAGTCTATAGCCTGGTAGGCCTTAGCTCTCACAAATTCTGTCAATGCACAAAGGGCTCTGACGTACATTGACGCGTGACGAACGCGCATTTAGTATGTTAAGAGCCTATGAATATTCTATGTATGGCAAACGGTAGAAGCAATCGGTATGCGTACTATGTAATATTTAACACCGGCACGTGTAGTTAGTTACGGTATTAGTTAGTACAGTAGCACTGTCACTTTCTTATATTTGACATAAGAACAGGATAGCAAATAGCTTGGAGATTAGCATGTTCAAGTTTGTTCGTATTTTCCTATCGAAATATATACCTTGAATAATTTAAACTAGACTAGTATATAAATAACACTGTGTAGTAATTTGAACGAAATTCCCAGACGACATAATTTACGGCAGCAAATAATAAAGACTGGGGTGGGATGAGATCTACCTTCTATTGGTCCACCCCGGGCAACGGCAACACAGGCTTGTCCGGCTGAATGATCCCAACAAATCGGTGGTAGGCTCCGCAAGGGGCCGCCTAGCTCGCCGACCACCCTCTCACCGGAGTCCGGCGCCAAACAGCTTGCTGTGTTCCGTCGGTGCGTGAGACTGCCAGTGCCATAACAGGCGTCTTCTGGGTTAGCTCGTTTCATCGTCGACTTTGTCACGGTCATCGCTGACCTTTGTGTCTAGAGTCAAGAGCTAACCCGTTCCAAGTAAAAAAAAAACAAAACACTAAAATATTTATACTTGTAGCATAGCTGGATAATAAGAGTATACAAGTTTAGTTAAATCCCAATAGCCTCTAATGGTTTCGCTATATTTGGTCGGGAAGGGCTTTAATACTTCAACGAGTTGAATAGAAAGGGCTTAACGAAATGCATTTGTAACGTAGTAAATTCCATTTCCGTTGTGTGTAGTTACCTACCTACTATGACGACAGCAATCAGTCGGTCTTCCGATGCGCAGGATTATCTTACATAGATACATACATATATTCACGCCTTTATCCCTAATGGGGTAGGCAAAGTGTAAACGACCTAAACAAAGGACGTTCCGCCACGTCTGACAAGGGAAGGGTTATTTCAGATAGATCTGTATATTGCTATAGTGACAGGTTGTCAGCCCATCGCCTAAATTGCAATACTGAAACCCTCGAATTCCTTAGCTGATTTTTACAGCATGCCTGGGAGGAGATGCTGCTGGTACATTTTATGTTTTTCTATCACTCCCAGTCCAGCATGGATCATCTTACTTGTCTGATAATCAAGTGAACCAACTTGCTAGCATAGTCCGAGCTAAACTGGAAACAATCCTCGTAGGAATATTATGCCATAAAAATTTTACTATTGATATAGGTGCATAAGTAGAAAAATAAATCTAGAAAAGTGCAATAATTTCAATTACCTACTATCAAATTTCAGACGTGGTGGCGAAAACGCCTTTTACTAGGTAGGCGTCTTACGCCCTGCCTACCTCGTTATGGCTAAAGGCATGATTTTCGTGATTACAGTAATTGAAATATTTCAGGTTTACTCATGTCTTGGGTTACCAAGGGTCGTATTTATAATCAGCTCTCAAGAGTGACAGCGAATTTGAGTTTGTATCAGAAATGTCATTTCAGTACAAAACGACCTGTCAAATCCAAACTTAATAATTGCTCTCAATCTTGAGATCGCTTTATAAATACGAGCCCAAGAGCTAACAAAATAATGTCTATGTCGCCACAGTTAAACTTACGTACTTCCATGCTGGACTGGGAGCGATAGAAAAACATGATAGAATGCGCCAGCTGCATCTCCTCCCGGGCATGCTGTAAAACCAGTTAAGGGATTCGAGGGTTTCAGTATGTTGTAATTTAAGCGATGGGCTGACAACCTGTCGCTACAGCAATGTGCAGATGTATCTTACACTTACACAACCCTCAAAACTTGTCAGACGTGGCGGAACGACCTTTGTTTAGGTCGTTGACGCTCTGCCTACCCCATTAGGGTTAAAGGCGTGATTTATGTATGTATTTTTGTATGTATAACTTCGTGCATAAGCATAACTAAGTATAAGTATAGCTTGCGTGATAGGGGAAAAAATGGATGAGAACGGTTGAAGCCTGAGCTGAGTGGCATACCATGGGAGAGGAATATCTGTGTCTGTATCAATCACAGGCTGATGATGATGATGATGATGCCTGATAGTGACGCTTCTCGGCATCAAATCTCACTTCTGTAGGTCTGCTGTAAGAAATTTCTTTATAGAGATAAGCAGTGCCTGTTGTGTCTTGTTTCTTTTTTGTTTGTATTTTATGTTCTTTAGTGTGTACAATAAATTGTTAAATAAATAAATAAATAAATTGTAGTATTGTTTAAGTATTATTATAAACTTAGTTATTAAATTACCTACTTTGCACTCGCTTTCTGCTAATGTACTATCCTAACACCCTAAGGTTGCCTGGTAGAAATTGCTGCTTTAGCAATAAGGCCGCCTATATTGTACTGTTTTGTTCCTTTCTTTTCTGTTGTATGTATTTGTGTTTCTTTGTGCAATAAAGTATTTTGTATTGCATTGTATTGTGGTCAGTTCCACCTAAGGTCGTACTCAGTGCAGAAAAATATTAACTAAACTTTCCCAACGCCGAAACTATTTCACAATTTTCTGAGCTAGATGTCTCAGTCCACTGGGACAACCTCTTATGGGAAATTATACAACGGACAATAACAAAACCGCTGAGTTAGACTAGACTCAGAGGCCATTACATCGAATCTCATAAACCAACCAGACGTGAATGCTGCTGAAAGCTAGACGCAATAAAACTTTACACGGAAGTAAAATTACAGGAAGAGCGAAGTGAAAAAAAATCACAAATAGTAGGTACGTAATAATATCAGGCCTGTGTAACTTGTGGGGAAGGCAGAGCGTCAACGCCTTTTAAAAATTCGCTTCCGCCACGTTTGTCATTACTGGAGGTGGTTTCACTCAGATAGCAGGTAGGTTTTGCTGTAATGTAGTGAGTAGTGATAGGTTGTCAGCCTAGATTTTCATAGAGGTCATTATAATATGAAGTCTCATAAACAAAGCGTACGTAAATGCTGCTGAAAGCTAGACGCAATATAAAACTTTACACGGATGTACCTAATTCTACAGGAAGAGTGTTTTTTTGTTGGGATCGGTGAATTTTACCGTCGTAAGTCGAATTTTATGGTGCCTAAGTTGCTTTTATACATCTTCATCCGAAAAACATTTAAAAATATCGACCAGGGGATACATAACATTCCTACTTATTTCTATACCGTGTTTTTTTTTAAATAAAAAGTCACATCCGCAGACATTACGATCTTCTTTCCTTTTACTATTTTAAAAAGTAACTCTCACAATCTTGTAGCTAGTTTAGAAATAATAACTACGAAGAATGTTTTTTTTATTTCATTAATTTGCTGGCTGTCTTTTTTTTGCTGATATAACAGGAGAAAGACCTGCTCTAAAAATATTTTCTTTTTGCTCAGCTTTTTCTTAAGCCCCATCTTGCAACATAATAATCTTTGACCAAAACACATCCGGCCAGTGCTTTGGTTAGCATAACCGCACTTGTTCCGTGTCATTACTGGTGACAAGTTGCGGACCGCGGCGTCACTCGCCTAGTTGATACCGGAATTAGTTGTTGCGGCTTCACTGGCTGTGTGGTCGGTTTGTGAACTGCACGAGAATTCACTTGAATTTGTATTATTTTGTATCTAGTTTAGTTCGTTAAAATGCCAAGTTGTTCGGTTGGGTAAATTGCTTTCTGTTTTAATACATTTTATGACACTTATTTGTTACTACTTTTTACTCAATGCTCTAAATACGCAAACTAGAGGTGACCAAAGGATAATGAAGCGCGGTCAATCAGCCGTTTAAAATTGTCATTCTGGCACATCGACGCCTAGCCATACTCCGGAGCCTACCATTAGTTCACACCGGGATACGACTCGACGCGGCGCGTTTGTTTCAGAGCGTGAAAAAAATTGACATTTTCATTGGCAGAACTCGCAAAATTCGGGTGGTGTTGCGCTACGTCGCGCGGTGCAGCCTGTCACTTTATGGTACAACGAGATGCATCTTTAAACATCTTCACACTGCGTACAAAAAACAATCTGTTTAAGTGTTACAGATTTTTATTATTCTGTCACTACTAATAAAATACATTACATGGAAAAATTCCGTATCCCTATAGGAAAACGCAAAACACTTCGCCAATAAAGTCACAACAGAGATTCTAACCCAAAATCAAATTGAGCATTCCGGGATAGCATAACCGTAAAGGAGAAACTTTAAACTGTCTATACAGACCGCGTTTCCTTGTTCGTCTTACCAGTAACATAGTGACAACAACTCTAAACTTTCTAGTGCCATGCCATTCTTGTTTCAAACACACTGCGTCTCGTCTTTCTTTGAAATACAATACAACAAGACTTTGCAGACTTTCTGTTCGCGGATTTGATAAAGGAGGCATGAAAATTTTAGGCGATTTGACTTATAAGTAGATGCAAGACTTAAAAGAATACTGAAGTACTGGAAAAAAAAGTCAACATTTTGGGAAGTCAACTTTCTGGGAAATGGATAATCAACTTTTTGCGAAGTCAACATTTTAGGAATCAACATTTTAGGAAACTCAACTTTTTGGGAAGTCGACATTTTAGGAAGTCGACAAAATGGTCTTAAAGGCTATTTTATTACCAGTCAAGTAAGTTAAGTACTGTTTCAGTCGTCACGATTCTTATGATAGAGAGATGTATCAATACAATCTTCAATAACAACTTATTGACTTAAATTTCAAATATAGGTACGAACTACAGTTTAGTATTATTATTGTTCTTGAATCATTATCGAAGATACAGGTCGACGCTGTACTGTAAATAGTTCATGATGAAGTCGCTTTTGAATCAAAGGTACTGAACTGACTGACTATCTCACCTTGCCACCAAACCAGGACGTGCTTTGCACCCAAATTTCCAGTAAACCCATTGATAGATCCCAGGAAACCTTTTTGTGGTTCAAACGTAACTTTTCTATCAGCATTTTGGAAAGAAATCGTCTAGAAAGTTCCTTACTATCGACTCTACCCTAAACACTACGACATACATTGCTACTTTAGTATGAATTCTGTGGTATAGCTTTGATAACCAAGCAGTAATGGATGGAGAGCAATTACTAAAAGCGTTTCTTTGAGGTAAGGAACGTAATTAGTTCCCGCTACCGAATGCAGTGCCGCATGCTACCCTCGATTTTCCCGCCAATTTGCGATAAATCTTTATAGAAACCCGCGCCAAGTAACCTTCTAAACCGGTAAGTAGATAAGTTCAGTTCAGGCAGGTAAGTAATACAAAGCCAAACATCTTTGTGGCTACAGGGTAACGAAGATACATTGGGAAACAAGCCCATACTTTTACTTTTTGTAATTTATTTTGTGTTTTTACCAAAAAATATATTCTTATACCACACGTACCTACCTCTAATAATCTATTTAGTTTAGGAGAACCCGTTTTTAAAATAGATAGCCTCTTAGTGGTCTGACTATACTGGATCGCGCTGTTTTTCGCACATTTCAAATAGTTTCTTTTTCGCATAAAAAACGAGGCTGTTAGTAAAATTAATGAAGGGTTTTAAAGCCTGTGGCATAAGAATTATTCTTATATTCTTACTAGCTTTCCGCCCCGCGGTTTCACCCGCAGCTAAAAAAGCTTTCCCGTGGGATTGAGTTCCCGTGGTAAATACAAATTAATACTTAGACCCAAACTTCAAAATTAACAGAATTCCCATACAAATTTCCATCCCCTATTTAACCCCCTTAGGGGTAGAAAATACAAAAACGCGAAAACACGTGTTCATTATTTTTTAATTATTAGCCTAAATATAAAATTAGAAGATCACACCTCCAAAATTTACGGAATTTCCATACAAACTTTCATCCCCTATTTAACCCCTTTAAGGGTAAAATATACAAAAACGCTGAAACACGTATTCATTGTTTTTTAATTATTAGTCTAAATACAAAATTTGAAGATCCTACCTTCAAAATTGACGGACTTTCATACAAACTACAAACCCCCTTTTTACCCCTTTAGGGGGAGAAAATCCAAAAATCCTTTCTTAGTGGGAGGTTACGTAATAGAAGGAACTTGCTCTCCAAGTTTCACCATTCTAGGTTTAGTAGTTTAGGCTCTGCGTTGATGAATCAGTCAGTCAGTCAGTCAGTCAGTCAGTAAGGACAAACGATTTTATAAGTTTAGATATCTATAAACGATAATGTCTTTTTCCATTATGGTGAGACTAATGGTCTATATGGCGTTGGTTTCCTTGTGAAGAAGAAATGGAAGGACAACATCGTAGAGTTCATCGCTTATTCTGAAAGAATCGCAGCTCTCAAATTCCGCGTTACAGACAACAAAATACTAACAATCATCCAAACATATGCTCCAACATGCGCACATCCGGACGATGCAGTGGAAGATTTTTATGACGTGTTAAACCAGGCATGTGAGGAAAACCGAACCACATGGAGGATAATTATTGGAGACTTCAATGCTAAAATAGGAACACGCCAAGCAACTGATAATGGTGAAGTTCTCGGACCACATGGACTAGGTTGCAGAAATGACCGGGGCACCCGCTTAATCCAGTTCGCTTTCGGACAAAACGTGAAAATTATGAACAGCTTTTTTCCCCAAAAAAGAACAGCGACGCTGGACATGGATATCGCCAGACGGGTATACGCGAAACGAGATCGACTATGCATTGTCATCAGACAGAAACATCATTAATGACATCAGTGTGATCAACAAGATAAAATTTAGCTCTGACCACCGGCCCATCAGAATAAAAGTCAAACTTAACGTCAAACTTTCAAGATCCAAATTATTTGCTAAAACTAAAAGATTATCTAAAGAACTTCTAAAATTTAATGAAAATCAGTTTAATTTGGACCTCAAAAATTCTTTCGAACTTCTAAATACAGACAATCAAGACACGAACCCAAGCGTATTATACAATAACATAGTTAGTAGTATCAAAATTTCTAGCAACAAAATAAGAACCACCCGAAAAAATAATAAGAAGTTTTCTGTCAAGACAGATGATCTGATAATGAGAAGAGAACAAGAACAGAAGGGTACTGAAAAATATAGGGAAATCGATAGAGAAACAAAACGTAGCATCAGGCAAGACATTAGAAACAGCAAGACACGTATGGTTAAAATAGCATTGGAAAAACGTATTACCTCACTTAAAACAGCACAACATGGCGTAATGTTAAAAGGAAAGGCCTGGATTACAAGCCTGAAAGATGGGAATGGAGTTAAACATAGGAGTAGAGACAAAGTAACCGAAATATGCACAAACTTTTACAGCTCATTATATTCCGATCCATCTAAAATAGAAGACAATACCATCGAATATGAATGCCCTGACACCATTCCCGCAATTACAGAACAGGAAGTTCATAAAGCTCTTAAGAGCTTAAAGTACGAAAAAAGCCCTGGCGAGGATGGAGTTACTACGGAAGCCCTTAAAGTAGGGGAACCAATATTATTACCACATTTAACTTCCCTGTTTAACTCAGTACTCAACTCAGGTCAAATCCCAAATAACTTCTGCCATTCCAACATAATACTTTTGCACAAAAAGGGTGATAAAAGCGATATCTCCAACTATAGACCAATCAGTTTAGTCTCTCACATTTACAAAATCTTCATCAAAATTATTCAAAACAGGATTGATGGTAGGCTCGACAGACACCAACCAGTGGAACAAGCTGGCTTTCGGCCTGGCTTTTCAACAACTGACCACTTACAAGCTGTCAATCAAATTATAGAAAAATGTACAGAACATCACAAACCGTTATACATAGCGTTTGTTGACTACAGCAAGGCCTTTGACAGTCTCTACCATAAATCCATTTTTACTGCCTTACGAGAGCAAGATATAGAAGAAACTTACATAGCCATACTTGAGAAAATATATAACAGTAGTACCAGCTCCATAAAATTACAATCATCCGGTCCAGCTTTCCCTATAAAACGTGGTGTCAAGCAAGGCGACCCTCTGTCACCTAGACTCTTTACCAGCACCCTGGAGGAAATATTTAAAAAAATATCACCAAGTTGGGAGGAAGAGGGCATTGTCGTTGGCGAAAGGAAGTTGACTAACCTCCGTTTTGCCGATGACATTGTCCTTTTCGCTCCAACAGCCCAACGCCTAGCCTACCTACTGGAAAGCCTTAACACCGCAAGCCTCGAAGCCGGACTTCACATGAACCGGTCCAAAACAAAAATTATGACCAATAGTGCCATCGTTAAAGTAGCAGTAGAAGGGCAGGAAATACATTATGTCGACGAATATATATACTTGGGCCAGATAGTCTCCTTCCAAAACCGGCAAGACAAAGAAATTGATCGCCGCATAGAAAATGCCTGGAGGAGCTACTGGTCCATGAAGGACCTAATGAAGGGAGACCTTCCACTATGCTTGAAAAGAAAACTAGTCGACATGTGCATCCTGCCCATTCTCACCTACGGTGCGCAGACGTGGTCCCTGACCGGTTCACAAAAGTTCAGGCTCGGAGTGTGTCAACGAGCAATGGAGCGGAGCATTCTCGGTGTTAAAAGGATCGATCGCATCAGGAACACCACCCTCCGCTCCAAAACTCAAATCACAGACGTGGGCAAAAAGGCTGCAAAGCTCAAGTGGGACTGGGCCGGTCACGTCTCCAGAATGCATCCAGAGAGGTGGGCAAAGCTAACTACCGAATGGATCCCTCAAGAACGTCGGCCTAGAGGGAGACCAAAAAAGCGATGGCGGGATGACATCACAGCGTTTGATCCAAACTGGTCGGAAACAGCTAAGGATCGGGAAGCCTGGAAAAATAAAGGGGAGGCCTTGGCCCAGCAGTGGGACAGTTTGGGCTAGTATAAAAAAAAAAACGTACGCGGCACCCGCCTGGTACGCCCTAACCAGCAACTCCCCAAAGAAGACAATCAGAGCTTAAGAGATCCCAACCCTCAGAACAGCGATAAAGGCTGCGAGATACATGAGGAACGACGTCATACATCGCGATCTAGAGTGGGAGAACGTCGAATCATGGAACCAAGAACATGTTCGACAGAGCAGGAAAATCATCCTTTGAGCACCTCAGGATCATCACTCCCTACCACGCACGCCCCCAAAGACGAGGACCCTCAGACCCTGCAAAGAGGATTAGAGGAAAATCTACCAGAGGCCTGCCAAGTACAAGATACTTAGTCCTAAAAGAAAACTACTAGCCTAGCCACCTGTTTGCTGGTCGCTCACTGGGCCTCTCCGAATTGGGTCTTACCCGGTGAGCTTGACCGCGGAGGGTGGCTAACAGACCAAGGGACCGGCCTGTAACTGCAGGCCGCGTGGAGAGTCCAGGGAGTCGAAGAAGATATCCACCGAGGTTTTATATAGTTAATGTTATTGGGTCGATTGACTCGAAATCCACACGACAGAAGAAGAAGAAGAAGAAGAACGTTATTTGATTGCAAATATTAAATAATAGAATCGATTTAAGTTTTCATTAAAAGTCTTCCACTTGTTCAAACATACACACACACACACACACACACACACACACACACACACACACACACACACACACACACACACACACACACACACAGATACACACACACCCACACACACACAAAATATAAGTAATAGAAGATTGTTCTTAGCGATCTCAGTAGTTTCCCTAGCAGGTATACATAAGTCAGTTTCTGATACCCTCCTTTCAAAATATCACCCTTCGCCACTGATAGGCAGTACCTATGCAGGTGGCAGCAGTAGCGAAGTGTTCATAATATAGATATCAAAATGTCACCCTTGTCATTGGTAAATATACTGATATGATTATACTGTGGCACTATGATCGTTGAACATTTCGCTTAGTTTTAACAAATATTATATTTAATTTCTAATTTATGTATTCATTTGATGAATAAAGAAATAATTATCATTTCGAAAAATTTAAATATGATAAAAAGTCCTAAATTACATTAGAAATAAAATATTTATTTACTTTTTCTCAAATCTTTGGAGCGCATTCTTCTGACTCATTTTTCTTATGTCTTTAGCTGACTTTTTGGTCTAACCTTGCATCGCTTGTTAGCCATAATGAACAACAAGCATACAATTAGTTTATCTAAAACTTAAAAATTGGTCCAAGAAATTTTGCGAGAAAAACTGTCACAGGTCCGTCGTCCGTAAGCGCCAGGGCGCGACTGATTGGGCTAGCCGAGCCACCGCGTTCGCGATTTTGGTACATATTGGAACATGGTAAATATGGACTTCATTTAATCAAGTAAAATTCAGCGAATGCACCTAGAAATATGTTTAGGCTTTTAGTCAGTGTAAAAATAAATTGTAATTTCGTAATAGTTTGGACATGGTACAAAAACTAAATTCAAAGCAGAGGTGTCTTTAGGATTTTTTTCTATTGAGTTAAGTTCATGATATCATGTAACTGAAAGCGATTGCACCTGTGCTAGATCCTTAACTAACACATGTATTTTTTCAGAATTTAGATCTCAATATTTTTAAGTTTCCTATCGTTTTCCAATCTTGAAAATGCGGCGTTTGTTGAAATACCTCGCCTTAACTACCTACTTTCAAATTGGGAAAATTGACACTGGACTTGCGATGGGGAATCGCTCATTTTACCAATGTAGGCTCTACCTTAATACCTCTCGTCTTTTAGGCCCGTATTTATAATCAGCTCTCAAGAGTGACAGCGAGTTTGAGTTCGTGTCAGAAATGTCATTCCAGTACAAAATTACCTGTCAAATCCGCACTCAATATTGCTCTCAATCTTGAGATCGCTTTATAAATACGAGCCTTAGCAAAGAGCCTCCAGCTACGATTAAACGATTATTGTAACTGTTTGAATAATATTATAGTGTTTTAGGAGCGATTATCGACGATTCCACACAAATACTACCATTTATAGCGTTTTTTTATTCGAATTTTATTTTTATGGTCTATTTCTTAAAGGATCATCAATAAATTATTGTGTAAGGAATATTTTTAAGGGATCATCAAGGACAGAGCAATTTGGAATTAATTTGCAGCTTTTGTAGATAAATCACTATTAATCCAATTCAAATTGCTTTGTTTTTTACTTCTTGTCAAATTTTAATTACTACCTAGTCTAGGTTGATATTCAGCGTTAAATTTACCACATTGAAGTTAGACTAGTTTTATTTAAATGGTGTAGAGCGTAGAAACTTCAGTTGTACTAGTCAAGTTTTTTTTTTTCACTGACTGAACTGGACTGGCAGGCCAGACGTGCTCGTGCTACGTAATACGGTGCATTTTTGTATAACAAATAAACACTTAGCACACAGCGTAAACTATTTTTATTATTATTTCCACTTTCACTCGAAAAATATCGTATACTTAGTTTACTTACTCATTATTTTTTAAATGACGTAACCAAGGGACCTCTTATTTGTACGCTTGGTTGGACGGACAGATAACATTCCTCGAATTACAATAAAATACCACAAGTAGAGTCAAATCATTACGTGTTGTAACAGAGGATGGGAAGACAACCCTGTAGCATATACAGGGATTTTAGGCTCGTATTTATAAAGCAATCACAAGATTGAGAGCAATATTAAGTGTGGATTTGACAGGCCGTTTTGTACTGAAATGACATTTCTGATACGAACTCAAACTCGCTGTCACTCTTGAGAGCTGATTATAAATACGGCCCTTACTTTTGCTGACAAAACTCCCTGTCCTTATAGCATATACAGGAATTACAGAAATTTGCTGACAAAACTTTAGAGTGTGAACCTACCCATGAAACTGAACAACTTTCCCCAAGGAACATAGGTCGAAATATGAATAAAAAATTTAGCCCTCCCATACAAAATAACTTAAAAGGTTTCAGCGGATTTTGTATGGGAGGGTCAATTTTTTTTCATACTACCTATGTTCTTTGGGAAAAGTTGTTCAGTTTCATGGGCAAGTCAGCAAAATTTCAAGGTCGGATGACGGAAATACGTCAGTCCGGGGAACGGAAGTCGAAATGTCAAAAATGTCAAAGAAGTTTCACCTCAACACGTGTGCTCGGCACACACGCTCTTTTTTTTTACTTCCGGTACACACATATTTCTGAATTGGCTACTTTCCAACTAGTCAAATCAGCAACTTTTTATGAAATGTCAAAAACGCTTTTTTGTATGAAAATAGTAAATTATGACGTCACATTTTAGTAAATATTGCCTAATTAAATCAATAACTTATATACTTTTAACTCGATTATTAAAATCTAAATGTGCATTTTTTTTAAATGATGAATGAAATCCACAATATTTTTAGCCATTAGTTTTAAGTATAAACGTTTTGAATTTTTTAATCTACCCAGTCAAGTACCCAATTTAATACCTACTCTCTGTGTTTAGTAAAGGCATGATAGTTTATCGTATGTTTATTTTATAAACGGATGCATCACATTAATCAAAATTCAGATTAAAGCTGGCTTCAAAACACAGTAACTTTGTTACGGATCGCTTCCCCTAAAGCCGACAGATCAAACATACACTAAAATATGTACGTCTGGCCTTGACCCAGACAAAGATTAATTTAATATATTTTAAGATGCGACAGTAGTTATAGGTACTTACTTTAGAAATTAAAAATTTGACGCCAAACTGGAAGTCAAATTACTATGAATCCAAGTAAACGCATTGACACATCAGTAATAACATTTCTAAGTACAACAACATACTATGCATTTTTTTTTTTTTCAGTATGAAGTCGTGGCTGAAACCAATGAATAGCAGCAATTCTGTCAATGTTACTTCAGTATTATAGATTTTCAGTTTTATTCAGCATTTTTTTTTGTAGCCTAATCCAACAGTTAATTCAAAACTAGGTTATACAATGGACCTTCATTCTGCAAGAGACTATTTTTTATTCTTTGCCCGATTGTTATAAAATCAAAACTAACAAGCTAGGTTGGTTGCTACTAGATGTAACAATGCGATGTCGGATGCAAATCGTGAGATCTACTTTAAATAATACTTTGACTGTTTTATCTATATCATTGTCTGTCTATGTTTTTGTTACAAGTAGGAGGATTTTTTGGAATAAGCGTAATAAATAAGGTATTTAAGCGTATTATTAGCTATTGTAGAGTATGAACTTACCTATGCTGGACTGGGAATGATAGACAAACATAGAATGTGCCAGATGCATATCCTCCCGGGCATGCTGTAAAAGTCAGCTAAGGGATTCGAGGGTTTCAGTATTGCAATATACCGATCCATCTGGAATAACCCTAAAAATTTGTCAGACGTGGCGGAACGACCTATGTTTAGGTTGTTTACGCTCTGCCTACCCCATTAGGGATAAAGGCGTGATTATGTATGTAAGTAGGAGGATTTTTTGGAATTAGCATTATAAATAAGGTATTTAAGCGTATTATTAGCTATTTTAGAGTATGAATCTACTATGAAAGTAAAACTGAACAACTTTTCTTAGAGCTTACTGGGTCAAAAAAATTGCCCATCAATTACAAAATTACACTAAAGCAGCTTACACAATTTTTACAGGAACTCTAAAAAAAAAGGGCGAGCACACGTGTTGAAGTGGAAATTCTTTGACATCTTTGACATTTCGACTTCCGTCCCCCGCCGTGATGTATTTCCGTCACACGACCTTGAAATTTTACTCGACAATGCGCCTAAAGAAGTTTCACTTTAAAAATGTTTGCGTTTGTAGCATTTCTAGTTTTTATTTATTCAAATCCATTATTAAGCTGTAAGCTCAGGGTTTTCGAAAAGTATAGTATAGTAAAGTAGCCATGTCACACATGGGCTACCGTGTGTCAACAATTATTAAGAAAATGATTAAGACTAAAAATTACTAAAACTAATTAATATTGGTTGCAAAGTAAGTATGTGTTACTTTGCAACCAATATTAATTAGTTTTCGATAAGTTCTTAATGGAATATACGTTAAGATACGGATATCAAGAAGATAAATTTATAATTAATACGTTCAATATTGAACGTACTTATTTTGAGTGTCCACCGGCCAGTATGAACATGCATTATTTCTGTTCCATCGAAAGATTCTTCTCAAGGTGAGTCGACACAATTATATTACGACAATATTGTGGTTACAAAATAAAACAAAAGCTATCCCAACCAGTGGAACCGCATCTTCAGACACTCCTAGATCCAAAACCGGTTGCTATCATCATCACCAAAGATTAATCTGGTCAACTACAGGATGCAATCGATGTACAAAGTAATTTGAAATGTTAATATTGTTAATTTGACATTTATGCAGGGTAAAAGAATGGATACAATTTATAATAACTTCATTCCTTACATGTATTTCCCTATTAATTATTTTATTAATGAGATGCAGTATTAAGAAATTAATCATAGAATTGATTTTTATGTTTTGTGAACATACCGGGTGTAAGGGACAGCGTCCCGCAAACTGATAGGGGTTGCTCAGTCAACCAAACTGAACAACTATCACCGGGATTTTTTACTTATTACATAAAGAAACCGCCCAATTAGCCTCCGATATGCTTTTATAGTGTTAACTTTTAGAAACCAATGGGCCCGATTCGTAACTATCACGACGTAACTGAATCTCAACTAAAATTATTGCCGTCCCGTTCTGTTCTCTCATGATAGAAAGTGACAGGTATGGACTTATGTTAGTTACGTCGCGTATTTTGCAACCACGAATTGCTACCAGTGTATGGACTTATAATAGTTATGTCGCGTATTTTGCAATTACGAATTGCTACCAATGACGGTCAGCTAAACGTGCATCCCAAAGCACTTCAGCTTGAGCTTTTGAACAAAACTTTTCATACAGTTAGCGCCCTCTATAGCTTTAGCCCTGAATGAACTCGCTAATAACATAACCAAGAAGTTCAAACATTCTCCTACACAGCCAGAGTATAGTTCTAGCTTCTAAAGCCATCTATCGATAAACTACGACACTTCTATCAGCTATCGAGTTCAAGAGCTTTTAACAGTGACCTTGATGCAATCATTCGTACGTAACGTAACCCATCATCTGGGCAGAAATGGCAAAAAAACAATCCAATGGACCCGATTCTGTTGTAGACGCAACTTAAGACAGAAATACAACAGCTTATTATAATTCTGTCAATGTGACGTATAACGCTTAAAAGAAGACGACACCATCTAGCATGGCATCTTATGTTATTTAAGGCGAGTAACGTCACTTTGACAGCTGTTGTATTTCTGTCTCTATTTTAACAAAATTTTAGAAAGTGTCAGGACCAATCTAAAATAAATTAAGTTGTGTTGCAACAGAATCGACACCAATAGGTAAGTAAATACACTTATAATAAGTAACTACAAAGTAGAGATATATGGCAATAAGTTGCTTAGTTACACTTTCAGTTACATAACGCTTGGACAGGTGACCTAAATGTTAAGAACATCTGAAGTGCGCTGCTTTTTACCTGCAGAGGTAGAGAACCTTTGTGAACTCAAGAAGTTATATTTTTTGTTTGTTTTATATTTATTGTATGTATTTGATTTGTACCTAAAGGTTGTGTTCATACAACACTATACTACTTAGACCCGTATTTATAATCAGCTCTCAAGAGTGACAGCAAGTTTGAGTTCGTAACGCAGAAATGTCACTTCAGTACAAAACGACCTGTCAAAACCATACTTAATATTGCTCTCACTCTTGTAATAGCTTTATAAATACGAGCCTTAGGATTACAACTACTGATATTTTAATATCAGTCATCGTATTATGGATTACCCAAGAGTGAAAAAAGACACTGTCTAGTTTTAGAAAAAAAAATTTGTTCTGCCCGTGTCAAAATAAATTGTAGTTTTCAATCAAATGTATCTTTCGCCTATAACATTATCTTATCAGTTTCGTAAATATACTGGAAAAAGAACTTTTTATTAATTCGTTTCCACACCTCAAAGTGCTCATTACATAGCATTAACCCTTTACGGCATACGATTCCAAATATGACCACAATTTTTTTATCAGTTATTCTCACTCAGTAAAGGTAACCAAACAAAAATAAACTACTCGTATCAAAAATGGGTGGTCATATTTGGACTCGTAAGCGTTAATGGTTTAAAATCCACTTTTATCAAAGTAACTTAATTTAGATATAGGAAACCTTTTGTTTTTTTCTTCTTCTTACTTTTTTTAGTATAGACTAAAATTTAAAATACTTTATTATTTCACGCCAAATGTTGCTGATATCTGCGTGTGAAAGGTCACTCTATCACGCATGAAGGTGCGCCCGGGCCGCTCGCTATTAAAGACATTACAATTTCATCGATATCGATAGTTTGATTTTCGATTTGTGATGATTTTGTTTTGGATATGATTCGAGTTTAGATAGGATGTAACGATAGTTCCTCAGAAGCTTCAAAAGAAATTAAAACGATTGATACTAGGCCCGTTTATAATCAGCTGTCAAGAGTGACAGCGAGTTTGAGTTCGTATCAGAAACGTCATTCCAATATAAAATCACCTGTCAAATCCGCACTCAATATTGCTCTCAATAAATACGAGCCTAAGATTCTAGTCGCAGGGTTTTTGTAATCCAGGCGACTCTTTTAACCTGCCATCTCTTAATCTGGGTTGGTTTAGCCGGACTTGGAAAGACTTTACTATACTATTTATTGGGGTGGTTCGCTTGGAGACAAATCCTAATACCACCCGATTGCCTTACAAGAAAAAATACAGTAATATCAGAATTTAGACACTAGACACCAGTCCATTTAGTTTTTTCAACTCTTGAACCTCCATGGAAAAAGAAATATCGATATCACAAAGTATAGTCATTCCATCACTAAAGCCAGTATTTCCTAAACACTAAACTATCGATATTGGGCCGGGACACGATCCGGTAGGCACGATATCTAATATCATTATACTGTTTAACGCATCACAATCTTGGGCAACCCTATGTAAACATGGTGCTCACAAATTCCTTGGCTCAAGAGATGTGTGGGAGATGAAATATTTTGTAAATATTCGTGAATCTACATACATACATATAATCACGCCTCTTTCCCGGAGGGGTAGGCAGAAGAAGCATGAAAGCAGAATAAATGCAGTAGAAATGAGAGCGTTAAGAAGTATGATTGGAGTCAAATTGAGTGACAGGATATGAAATAGTGTCATTACGTTGTGGTGTGAAAGAAGATAATATAGTGACAGGTATTGAGAAGGGAATGCTTAAATGGTTTGGACATGTTGAGAGGATGAGTGAAGGCAGGTTGACCAAAGAGAATATATATGGCGAGAGTGGATCTGAATCTACCTAGTATGCTAATGTTGTAAAAAAGGAGAAAGATATTTTAACGGGTAAATTGAAAAACGTTCGGACCACCGTCATCTTTTTACATTGCTTTTTACAGCGGAAAATTTATCTTACACATATATCTAAGGGAAAAACTCAACTTTTAAAAACGAAAGACTTTTACTAATTGCAGTTACAGTACCTACCAAATGCTTTGATTCTTGCGCATGCGCATGAATAGATAGTTAATTTATAATTTGTTTATTGTGATGAACAATTATACCACTATTATTGTTGTTAAAAGTGGGACAAGCTAGATTGTAATATAATAAATCGTTAATTTTATGACTTCTTAATAAAATGGCGCCATAACAGTCATATAGTTCAAATCATCAAAGTGTTTAATGTTCTCAAGTATTGTTCTGTGCAGGCTGTCATTAATAATTACAATATTATCTATTAAATTTGATTATACATGTCAGTCTCTTCATTATTATTATTGTCAATTTTATTTTACATCCCACCTGAGTGTGCATATTATATACCTACACAAATCACGCCTTTATCCCTAGTGGGGTAGGCAGAGCAAAAACGACCTAAATAGAAGTCTTTCCGCCACGTCTGACAAGTTTTGAGGGTTATTACGGTAGGCGTGTTGAGAGTAAAATTTCAAGGTCACGTCACGCATGATGAGGCTGAGACGGAAGTCGAAATGTCAAAAAAGTAAAAGAAGTTTCACTTCTAACACGTGTGCTCGGCATACACGCTCTTTTATGTATGCAAAATCAAAATAATGATGACACCTAAACCTCCATAATTTTGCAATTATACTGGAGCATTTAAAGACATCACGGCAAGGACTTGGAACGGTATGTGCTCCATATAACTCAAAGATCAAGAGCCATCCATTGCATTTTCTACTCTATTCTTCAGCGATTAGAGCATGATATTGAAAAGCAACTGACTTGCAGATTAAAGGAAATAACTGAAGGCTTTAGTGGCAGAGGAATAAAGGTGATTTTGGAATGTTATGGCGTTGGTAAAAGGATGTCGGCAGTAGGAATGTTTAATTATTTAACAGCTGGAACGTGAGTGCTTTGGCATCGAAATATTGGGATGTCCAACGCCATCCAACGCCGCCATAATATTTACAACTACTAGTCTCAGTCTTAGTTTTCTCTGTCCATTCAATTTTGAGTTTGATTAAAAGTGTTAAAAATAAAAACACACAAAAATAAAAGTCTTCCTTGTTTGAAACATTCACTATTGTTACTTCTTTATTCGAAGAGCGACACTCGAGAATGTACGTTTATTCGTAATTTTTATATTAACGTTTATTCGGCGCTTTTACGGTGAAGGAAAACATCGTGAGGAAACCTGTGCACACCTACTAAGAAATTCAAAGGTTGTGTGTGGAGTCGACTAATCCGTACTGGGCCCACGTGTTTTACTAAGGCCCGATCGTTCTATTCAGGGTAGGCTCCTGCCCCTTGGTGGGGACGTATATGAGCTGATAATGATTTAGTATATAGGCCGAAAAATCGTTGATATAGTTGCCTACGTAGGCTACGTAGAAATCTGGAACGCCCCTAAAATAATTTTGATGTACCAGGAACACTTAAGTAATTAATGTGAATCTCTTTCTAACCCATAAAGGATTTGAAGGCGTGATTTTATACACCATGTAAAAAACGAGTAGCACAAACACAAGCCTAAGTGTGAGCGCGACCATTTGCAATAAAATACTCAGGTGGTATTGAGATGCTTGACCAAATATGATGCCAAGATGCCTTAATGACCATAGAGTGAGGCATCTTGATTGATCGAGGTATTCTGTGCTTGACAGGATAGCATTCTTGAATTGGAAGTATTTTGCTCGACTCTAATTAAATAGATGGCACATTTTAGTTAAGTAGGTAGGTAATGTAGGTATATTATAAAGTAGAAGTACTTAAAGTTCCATAAAAATCTGTAAAAATGTGACAATTACTGATTGTAATTACTTATATTTGCACAAAAAAGAGTGACAGCGAGTTTGAGTCCGTATCAGAAATATCATTTCAGTACAAAACGTTATGTCAAATTCATACTTAATATTGCTCTCAATCTTGAGATCGCTTTATAAATACGAGCCTAAGAATATTAAGATATTAAGCTCAAGTCTCAAATTAATGTCTAAAATCGAGCCACGTGTGGGGTTAATTCTTACTTATTGAATGTGTTTTCACAGTCGTTAAGTCAGATCGATATCTGTTGTTTATTTTATTTTATAATTTGAGAGACGAACTTATAAATGAGTTTAGAAATATACGAACTCAAATTGACACCAAGATCAAAGTAGGATTGCAGAAATAGGATCAATTTACAATTTCCTTTCTCAGTTAGATAAATTGTATATTCTGTCACCTGCCCGTGGGAAAATCACGCCGCGTGTATAGCTGAAGACAGACTTCCATACGTCACCGCTATCATTTCATCGTCCTCTAAAGTAAACATTATTGGATACAATTCTACACTTTGAATTTAGTTTCTTTTGTATTCGAAACGCTCTATAGATATACTTATCATATCATAAGTATACTTACGATTAATAAACAGCTTTCTAAAAATAGACCAACTTAAAAACTTGATAAACAAATTCAGCTGTTTTTAAAATAGTGTGACATAAGTAGTTTGGTAGTGTGATACTAAAATGATTCATGATATTTTTTAGAAATATTTTCATAATCATGAACAACTTGTCTTCCTGAACGAACTTTATTTTCTTCATTTTATCACAATCTTCAAATGTTATTGTCGATTTTCAAAGTCTGTAATATCGTGAAAAAGAAAACAATTTATTTCCGAATAGATAATTTGATCACATCCTATTAATAGTAAATGCGAAAGTTTGTATATTTGGAGATTTTAGATGTTTGAATGTTTGTTACTCAATCACGGTTCAATAACTGGATGGATCGGGATGAAACTTGGCACACATAAAGGTTAGATCCTGGAATATTACATACTTAAGCTACTTTTCTTGGCGGGAAATCTCATTTAACGCTGGTGAAACCACGGGCTGTTTATATTAGGTAGTTTGTTTTCTTGTGTTTTTTGTTATTTTAAACGCATGTTAATTAAAGCAATGACATGCAGAATTGAGTCCCATCTAGGTTCGCAACTATAACAGTACTTGTTCATGCAAATACGCGAACTAGATTGTTGAACCTAAAGGTCACCACGTAAATATGTAAGACATTCGTTAGTGCGTTGCCACACGGTTTTTAAATATGCCAGATGAGTGAGATTATGAAGCTCATTTATTTGGTGGGTTTTAGTTACGAATTTCGAAATGGTGACTTTGATAAGTATTGCCATAATGTTCTGCTGGATGAGAAATTGGGGGAGCCATGAGTTGTGACTTTTAGGTATTTCCACTCTAAAGTCAAGTACAAAAGGTAGGTAAGTACCTAAGTAGTATATTAAAAATTGTAAAGGTATTTTATTATTTTAAATGGATTTTCTCTATCTTATCTAGAATAGTGGTAACTGAAACAGAATCGACGATGGAGCTAGCTGATCCAATAGCCTCAAAGATGGCATTCACAAGCTGTACTGTGTGAGAGACGCTTCTGAACCGCTAGGAAGTATATTCCATTATTACCACCCCCAAATGTATAAAGTGTACTTGTGTTCTTTAGCGTATGATTAGGGTAACTCCATTTTATGGCAATATCTTCTATCTATCTTCATGGGAAGAACACATAGTTTTTTTTTTTTTTGCTTTAATATTCTTCAAAAGAAACTAAAAGAATTTCCATCTCTCTTGACGTTATATAGCAAGGACTATTCATCTATAATTGCAATCGGATATCAATCAAAGCGTCTACTTGAAATGCGTGCGCATGCGACGACGACGGTGCGGGTGTAAGCGGCATTTATCAATCGGCACATCCATAATCTACAGAAAGGCACGCGTTTTTGCAATTGAAGGTTTTATTGACGGGTTTTTGAAGTAGATTTTGTAACAGAATAAAAATCTCTTCTAACTTAAAAATATTACTTGTCAAATATATTGGATAATATTCGGTACCATGCCTAATACATACATAAAAGAAAAAAAGATTCCGTGCTTCGGAGGGCACGTTAAGCCGTCGGTCCCGGTTGCTGTCTTTGATTGTGGTCGTTACTGAAACCATGTCAGAGGCCTATAGCTGTGCTACTAGGCGGTTTGAAAACTCTGACACCAGGGTTTATCGGGTCGTTGTTCGACTCGAAAATCCACTCGCTAAGAAGAAGAATACATACATAAATACATACATATAATCACACCTTTATCCCTAGTGGGTAATAGTTGTTAGGAAGGGCTTATTGAATGAATTCTAATTTGGTATCAACACTAGAACAACATATAACTTCTTTTATATTTAAAGAAAATCACAGGACCTGTAGATCATCAACTAAGGGCTCAGACGACTAGACTACAGAGGCAGTTGTGTACTTTTTGTAACACCTTGATCGAGTACCACTCCCGATCATCTTCAATGCTAAGACGACTCACGTATTGCCTTATAAAATGTACCTACTTATGTATTGATGTATGACCTAATCAATCAGGTTAATTTTATTGAGATAAGAGTTTTATTTTTAGTTATGTTACGTTTAAAATATGGTAAGGTTCTGTAGCAAAAAATATTTTTTATTTAGTGTTGTTATTAAGTTTGTCAAATGACTATAATACAACTTTGATTTGATTGTTAAACAGCTAATTAAAAACCATATCCATAAAAACACATACTTAATACTTAGGCTAGTATTTATGAAGCGATCTCAAGAATTAGAGCAATTTGTAATGACGGCCGTTTTGTACTGAATATACATTTCTGATACGAATTCAAAATCAATATAAAAAGACAGGGAATTATTGTGGAGACAGGTTGTTGCCTGGATTGCTTAAGTGTGAACCTCACAAATATTCAGACAGATGTACAAGATTATCCAGGTCACCTTTTACTTCAAGTATTTAAATTGGTATCAACTTCAACTGCCTCCGTGGTCTAGTGGTCTAAGCTGTGGGCTTACGATCCGGAGGTCCTGGGTTCGATTCTCAGGGGGGAACACAAAGTTGATATTTGTCAATTTATCACTTTGTGAGGTTTTCCCCAGTTTGGTTAGGACATTGCAAGCTGAATCACCTGATTGTCCGAAAAGAAAAAAGATTCCGTGCTTCGGTGGGCACGTTAAGCCGTCGGTCCCAGTCGCTGTCTTTGATAGTGGTCGTTACTAAAATCATGTCAGAGGCCTATTAGCTGTGCTACTAGGCGGTTTGAAAACTCTGACACCAGGGTTTATCGGGTCGTTGTTCGACTTGAAAATTCACTCGCTAAGAAGAAGAAGAATAGGTATGATGGAACCCTGAACAGCAATCAAACGGTGGAACCATTATACGCAGTAGTTAGGTTTGGAAAGCCTGCATTCCTATATTAGTTCATCGTGATAAGTTTTGATAGGCGAAGGATAAATAGAAATATGTCGGAATTTATTTGTAGCTGAAATGGAACTTCATTTGAATATGCTCGCGATATTCCCTTTTCCTCAAGAACTGCAAACGAAACTCAATATTTCTGTTTAGTATGCTCTTAAAAATTATGACAGTCGCTCTGTGTAAAAACCAGTACCCTCGTTCAATCTCCTACATTAGGTAGCCGACCCCGTGAAATACGGGAAAAGATGATGATAATGCTCTTAATGTATTTGCCGAATTTAGGTACTTAAAGCTTTCCGCCTTCGGTTTCATCCGTATTAAATGAGTTTTCCCGCGGTAGCCCATGTCATGTCCCATTGAAAGCAGTAGGAAAAAATCTTCGCAGTTGACACACCTTATACCTAATCACATGCAGTGTAATCTTTATACAATAAATAAGATAAATAAATAAATCTTATTTTAAAGCTAATCTAATTTTCTCACCTTATGGCGCAACACCACGCCACAATATCCATATTTCAAATTAACCACTGTAAATGAAACCTACACCGTGGTTCTTTCAAAATCGGCCACATGAGATGAGATGTATCCATACAGTCGTTTCATCAATGACAACACAATGCCTATCGAAAAATAAAACAAAGCCGCGGTACAACCGCAATAGTGAAATATAGATCGTAGTCTGAGGGCCAGGTGAGATTTTGCTGGCTAGTTTTGATACTACATCGAAAAACAACAAAGTTGATCGGTCGAGTTTCTCTGATTATGAGTAGGTATTTAAAAATAATTTTTATCTTCAAGGAATGACATTTTTTTTTTATTGAAAACGTGTTTTAACAAATTGCCAAATTTAGCTTATTCTTTAAAAAATATATATGTTACGGCTAATACCCGAAGTGCGGCTACACCTAGTTTTAGCCGGTTAGAACTAGGTGTAGCCACTTACTCTTGGTTAAACCTAGTATTAGCCGATTGTTTTCGGGTAAAACTAGGTCTAGCCTTCATCATGCCGGCTACAACTAGGTCCAGCCATTCCCTGTTGGAATATATATTAGAAATGGGTTTGCAACTGAACATAGGCCTCTCCATTACCTACCAGTTTAAGGTACGTGGTAGAGTTAGCTTTTCATAAATACAAAATCTTTTATAGCTATTAAGAAAATAGCTAATATTTTTATTAGTCAATAAGTGCACATTGTCACTGCTATAACGAATTGTTACAAAAGTATGCTGTCAATCTCAAACCTAGCTCCCTTTCTACTTACTTCGTAATACACATACGACCCTTATACAACACTACGGTCGTATAAAACAGACGAAGATCCTCTCAGTACCATCACTTATTTGTTACCATTGCTACAGGCAACATTACCATCATGAAATACGTTAGTATACTTACTTTATTAGTAGTAAATTAATAGTAATAGTGAAGTGTCATCTATAGCCTATACTTATAAAATAAGTGCAAAAGTGTGTTTATTTGTCTATTTTTTGTGTCAAAACAGAGCGTGAAATAGATTTGATTTTTTGTATCGTGATAATTGGAGGCAGGAAAAGTAACATTGTGGCTACTTTTTTACCGTTAAAAATATCTTATTCCCGTGGGAAAAAACATGCAATCACAAGTGGATCCGTGTGACAGAAAGCTGTATACAATATAGTGTAAAAGTGATGTGTTTCTTGTGTACTAGTTATTACTTTGTTTCACAGCTTGCCTAAGACTTAGCAAGCCATTAGGTGTGATTTCAAAAGATAGCAAATCTTTGGATAAGTGACCGATTGTAAGCTCTTTAGCTCAGCTTTTCAGCAAGTGTTTTCAGTGTTTACAAGTACTACTAATTTTATTTGATCTTACAAACCAAACAGTGCTGTCAATTATAAATTATAAGGCCCGTATTTATAAACAGCTCTCAAGTTTGAAAGCGAGTTTGAGTTCGTGTCAGAAATATCATTTCAGTACAAAACGACCTGTCAAATCCATACTTAATATTGATCTCAATTTTGAGATCGCTTTATAAAGAGTAAAATAGATCCTTAGGTAGAGCAAAGATAATTTATTACATTTGACATTTCTTTAAGCTCACGGGTTTATATACCGTCATATTTCTATGCAGCTATATTTTTTACTAAGTGTTGAGTGAGAGCTGTCAAAGGTGACCTAATCACTATGGGTTTCCTGTAAGATTTTTTTAATGTCCTATGGATTATAAGATCGACAATCGATAACCAGACTTGGTTTCAAAGTTTCTGAAGTCAAACTTTTCTTCTGGTTCCAGTACATAATCTTAACCTTCGCGGCAGCAGCGTCAGCAGCCCGTCTGGACACCAACGTCTACCTTCCACCACATTCCAGTTCCTCGTCAGGGGCCAGCGCTGGTCTACAGACACCCTTCTCGTCTCCTGGAGGATCACAGCACCAGGGAGAGTATCAAGAGCAATCACAGGGGCAGAACGTAAGTTCTTCTTCTTCTTCTTCTTCTATCGAGTCGACGGCAAGTCAAACCCCATCTCAAATTTCTCTAGCCCAGTAGTCGGCAACTCTCACCGCATCTCCTGTGGCTTGCATTAATTGCTCTCTCGTGCAGGTGGTAGGGCACAAAGAGCACGATATTAGGTGGGCCATGGTTTGTGGGTCAACTCCGAATTTGCACCGAAGGTCGAGATCACGTGTGAATCCCCACCTGAAGCGGTTATCCTTGCTCCGGCCGACTTGATTAATACTGCTTTTAGTACATTATCCTAACCTTCGCGTTAGCAGCCCGTCTGAACAACAATGTCTACCTCCCACCAAACTCCAGTTCCTGATCAGGAGCCAGCGCTGGTCTACAGACACCCTTATCATCTCCTGGAGTATCACAGGACCAGGAACATTATCAAGAGCAATCACAGGGGCAGAACGTATGTTTGCTATTTCGTAGAGTCGACCTTATATGCTAATGGAGTAAGCCATTTTTGACGGTGTCTCGATCAGCACTGGTAGAGGCTAGGTAATTGCAAAAAAGAGTCATAATTTCACAAAAAAACGACTGTTTGTATAATATAACCCACCAAAAACATAAATGTAAAAATAGAAGCCAAGTTCATGGTAGTTTAGTGCATGGTTTGCACAAAAAAGTTGTGATATTAAAAAAGCGGGCCAAGTCAAGGGTTTATTAAAGTAATTCTAAAGCTCTTCAATAAGGTATCATTTCAAATGACAAATGTCAAAATTAATGACATATAAATAGTAGATTTTATTACGTGGGAGTAAAATAATATTTTTAAGGCGAGGGCGTTTTTTTGAATCCAAAGCGAAGTGAGGGATTCTAGAGTAGAATCCCGAGCGTAGCGAGGGATTCTAAAGTAGAATCCTGAACGTAGCGAGGGATTCAAAGTACGTCGCCCGAGCCAAAAATATTTTTGCTCCCGAGTGATACACTCTACTTTTCATCCCCCTCTATGAGAAAAAAAGGCGCCTAACTAACACTTGTAATTTTAAATATAATAGAATAAGAATGTTATAGGTAATTTCACTGCTACAAGACCTCATTTTGAATATTTAATAATTCGTAAAAAGAGTCGAATACACGGGCTCCCTATAAAACCCTGCTGCCCACTCGTGCCGTAGTTCGTGCATTTTCATTTTTTTTTTTATCAGCCGTCGCGCAGTCTAACCAGCCAGTAGTGTACCATTATTTGAATTCGACATCTAACTATTTTGTTTTCACTCCGCGTCAGTCATGCCAAATCAAGAAAAAAGAAAAAGAGGTTCCAAATTCAAAAAGTGCGATTAAAAGTTCTTTTAATCGCACTTATTTTCATAAAGAGGATTAAAATCTCATTTTTACCCGGCTGGGACAGTCTCTAGCAAAGAGTAGAGTAATAGTACCTATGTCGCTTAGAAGCATCAACTTTAGGCGCACTTATATGCGACTAAAGTCGTCGTTTTCGAATAGATGGGATGAAAAAGTTTTTTTTTTTTTCTACGGTTTTAAAGGACTTTAAAAGTTACGATATCGTTTTATGTTAGAATCACCAGCAGTACTTTAAAATGATTATCAATCGTTTGTTTGTTCCTGAAACTTTTTAATATAATTAAATAAGAACAGAACCCACAAATAAAATAAACACTATTTATTTTATCCGTTCCAGGCTTATGCTGGACAAAGTCAAAACCAGAACCAGGCTGAGATCCTGAACTATGTGAACGAGCAGACTGAAGATGGTTACCACTACGCCTTCGAAACCAGCGATGGCACTAAGGCTGAGCAAGAAGGTATGTGATTAATAAAGGGATAATTTTATTCCTAGTTTACATAGAATCACCTGAATTATAGCCAACTGTTATAAAATTCAAAAACAGGCAGGCAAACTGTTATAAAATTCAAAAATACACAAGTTAAAAAAAAAAAAAAATTCAATGATCTTCTTGAAACACTTGAGTTTTCCGATAGAAAAGACATCAACGCGAGCATTTCACAATTTTCATATTTTATGCAATTTTTTTGAACCACTCGTAAACAAGTATTGTGTCATATTCATAAAATTGGATTTGTTCATTTGGTTTTTCAAAAGATATTTCAGTTATTTCATATTACACACCCACTTGCGTTAACTCAATAAGAGACGTCAGGTAATGACCGAAAAATTGATCTCATTGTTCTATTATACTGTGTTCAAACAATTCAATTGCTGTTGCAACAACTTTATACTTACTTAAGTTAAGCAAACAAGGTAGATAAATTAGATTTTCTTTCACTATGTGTAGGTCGCTGTCTTTCATAGTAGGCGTTCGTTACAAGAACTACAATTTCAGAACTGATTTAAGAACTCTGACATCAGGGTTCATCGAGTCAATCGAACCGACAACTACCAGAGCATATACCAATGAGGAACTTTCTTGTTTCGTTAAGTGCAAACGCCGAAAGGTAATAAACCTATAAACTCAGAGTGGTTGAACTCAGGATTAACTATCTGACTGACAATTAACATGGTAATTTATATCGTACTTAATTAGTAGACACATTTTATAGTTCAAAATGGTCAACCTCATTATGTAATTCTTGAAGAAGCTTTAGATATAGTAAACTTGTAAATGATAGTTATGTGAGCAGGTAAGTATGTCTTCAATACGTCATTATTCTATTCTAGTATTTTTTGTATCTAAGGATTATTTCGATATTATCAATGATTTTAGAACGCAGTAAAAAGGATGTTCTAAATAATTCATGGAAATGGGTCTATCTCGATTTTGCAAACCTTTTTTGACCATGATTTTTTGTTTAGTAAGAGTATAAACTGTAAATATAAAACACATTTTGATTAATTATCTAATGAGAATATTACGTAATGGAACTATGTTGTCATACACTTTTAAGGTCGAGTGATACCCGGAGCGCAACCAGAAGAAGGCTCCCTCCAGGTCTCAGGATCTTATTCCTACATCGGAGACGACGGACAGACCTATACCGTCACCTACACAGCTGACGAGAACGGCTTCCAGCCCCAGGGTGCCCACCTGCCCACCCCACCCCCCATCCCCGAAGAGATCTTGAAGAGTCTGCAGCTCACAGCTGGGAGTGGAGGTATGTATCCTACTCGCACAACGGGCAGATAATTTGGGTGTATTAGTTCCCAGTTCATGTTACGTCTAAAATTTTTTTTACGTGCAAACGGCATGTAAAATAGTTGGTCCTGGGCCTGATTTCTCTCTGGTTGTGTCAGTCAGTCTGTCCCATCAGAATAAAAGATTGAATGAATAGAGAGTGCACTTGTGTGTTGCGCAAACACTCGGGCACAAAAAATTTGTTCCGCGCATATGGTTGATCTCTGCCGATTAGGGGGGACTATTACTGACAAACTTTATCTCTTCTCTTTCCAGCTCATTATGACAGCAGCAAAAGCAGCTACGACGCAGACATCGGCTACTAAAATATTAAGTAGGTCTTTACCGTGCTCTCTGAGACAAGAATTTAGTAAAAGTATTTGTGATATGAACAGTGGGCGATGGCCAGTATTGTGTTCAAATTAGTCGTTATTTGTTAATATTTTATTGATAAAAGTGTGTAAATAAATATATTTTGTAAAATATTATTTTTATTTTAGGGATGTTTACATCCCATGACCAGTGTAATTGAATTTTGCTGTTAAAAAAAAAAACTCTACCGACAGGCGCTGCTGTAATATTGCTTTATGTAATTTAGCAGGCGTTTCATTTATGCAGTGCTGAGCTGTACATAAGGTAACAAATAGGAGTCAAACAAAAGTTAAAAAAATTTAGATATTTTTAATACAAAATATATTAATACTTTGGTAGCCTGCTGTATAATGACAGTTGAATACGATCTTCTTTTACAGAAAACTGATAGGAATTGCTCAGTCAACGAAACTGAACAACTTTCACCAGGAAATTAAAAGATTTTTTAACGTTCCCATAAAAAATTACCACTTCGATCTTCGAAAGCCATTTTATTTTTTCATTTTCTGAAGGAATTTCCTGGAATCAGGTGTTCAGTTTCGCTGACTTAGGCTCGTATTTATAATTAGCTCTCAAGAGTGACAGCGAGTTTGAGTTCGTATCAGAAATGTCATTTCAGTACAAAACGGCCTGTCAAATCCATACTTAATATTGCTCTCAATCTTGAGATCGCTTTATAAATACGACCCTTAGCAACCCCTATCAGTTTGCTGTACGCTGTCCCTTACACCCGGTATAGTGGGTAGCTATAGCTGGGTATGCGTGTGTAGGAACTACTGGCTGGATGTTTGCTTTTTCGTAGTTAATTTCCTTCGTCCATTATACCGTTGCATTCGTGAAATGTGCCGCCAAACGGCTATTTTATTATATAAATTGACTTTACTTACAGGTTCAAAAAATAAATAAATTCCTATTGTTTTAATTTTATTCACAAAATCTACTACTTAATATTATCGACTATGTCCGTTGTAAACACCATGATTTACTGCTCCTGAAAATAATAATAGGTATGTATAAAAAGAGACATTTTAAGAAAGGGACCTAATGAGAAAGGGACATTTTGCGACCAAGGGACATTATGCGAAAAGGACATTTTGCAACGATACCCCTGGGCAGTTGTGCCAGTGCCGTGAAAGTCAGTGTTTTTTTTTAAGAACTATTACGACTCCGTTAATCCATGTTTATTTATTTATTTATTGTTTATTGTACACAAGTAACATGAGAAATACAATACACAATGAGAAACGACACAACAGCTACAGCTTATTTCTACTAAGAAATTTCTTCCAGCCGACCTACGGAAGTGAGACTTTAATTGACAGGCAGACTAGGCGTGCACAAAACAAACAAAACATAAAAAAAAACATCTTTCATACTCATAAAATAAATAAGGGGCATGTTCTTTTTTCCTATTGCGAATATTTGTCCGATGCTCATCACTTACTTCAGAAATTCCTGTATAGCGTCTCGACTGCAAAGCGACCACTTGACGGGCGGTTTCTTGCGGTCGTAGGAAGAAGACATCACGTAGCCATTAGCATCGCAGAGTGAATAAGACAGATGATGGTTATTATGGATACTTACTTCAGAAATTCCTGTATTGCATCTCGACTGCAAGAAGACCACTTGACGGGCGGTTTCTTGCGGTCGTATGAAGAAGACATCACGTAGCCATTAGGATCACAGAGTGAATAAGACAGATGATGGTTATCATGGATACTAACTTCAGAAATTCCTGTATTGCATCTCGACTGCAAGACGACCACTTGACGGGCGGTTTCTTGCGGTCGTATGAAGAAGACATCACGTAGCCATTAGGATCACAGAGTGAATAAGACAGATGATGGTTATCATGGATACTTACTTCAGAAATTCCTGTATTGCATCTCGACTGCAAGACGACCACTTGACGGGCGGTTTCTTGCGGTCGTAGGAAGAAGACATCACGTAGCCACTAGGATTGCAGAGTGAATAAGACAGATGGTGGTTATTATGGATACTTACTTCAGAAATTCCTGTATAGCGTCTCGACTGCAAGACGACCACTTGACGGGCGGTTTCTTGCGGTCGTATGAAGAAGACATCACGTAGCCACTTGGATTGCAGTTGTTGTACGGTGCACCGTTGTGGAACACTCCCAGACTGAAAGAAATACATACATACATACATAATAATCATGCCTTTATCCCTAATGGGGTAGGCAGAGCGTAAACGACCTAAACAAAGATCGTTCCGCCACGTCTGACAAGTTTTGAGGGTTATCCCAGATAGATCGGTATATTGCTGCTAGTGACAGGTTGTCAGCCCATCGCCTAAATTAAAATACTAAAACCCTCGGATCAAAAAGCTGATTTTTACAGCATGCCCGGGAGGAGATGCAGCTGGCACATTTTATATTTTTCTATCTCTCCCAGTCCAGCATGGAAATAATACATGATATGATATAGTGGTTCTCCCCGGACAATGGCAACACAGGCTTGCCTGTGAATAAGTCAGGCTGAACAATCCAAACAAAGCGGTGGTAGGCTCCGCAAGGGGCCGCCTGGCTCGCGACCACCCTCTCACTGGATTCCGACGCGGCGCCAAACACCTTGCTGTGTTCCGTCGGTACGGTACATAACAGGCATCTTCTGGGTGTCCAATTCTCGACTCTGTGTCATCGCAGACCTTGTTCGCCAAGACCTATAATTTGTCCCTACACACCACAGTTGTCCAAAAGACTTGGAAAATATCAAAGAAAGTCCCACTGAGCGAAATTTTCTAAGTCTTTTGAGGTTCAACATTTTGCGAATTCAACATTTTGAGAATTCAACATTTTGCTCCGGAAGGCCAACCACCACATGGTCCTTCCCGCCTTGTGGCATAGTCTAAAATTATGTAACTAGTCTAAAATTATAAGTAATAATAACAAATCAAAAATTTTAGGATTTGAACCTGCGATTATGGAATACTCTTCCAGCGCTCTACCAACTCTACTCTGCCATAGATACAATAATAATTTTATCCTTTCGGTTATTTTTATCAAACCACCAGATATACAGGGTGTTAATTTAATTGCGTGCCATAGCTTAGGGGGTGTTTCAGTAACGTTAAAGGAGCCCATAAAAAATATTCAACTAAAAAAATCAAATACCAAAAGTCTTTATTTATTAATTCCAAGAGCTGCGTCTGGCTCTCGCGCTATAACCGAGCCCGCGCGAGTCGCTATCACTGGTCGATACGACTCGCGCATCGCGCGGGAATGGTTATAGCGCGAGAGCCAGACGCAGCTCTTGGAATAAATAAATAAAGACTTTTTTTTTATTTTTTTATTTGAATATTTTTTATTTTCTCTTTTTTATTTTCTGAGTTGGATTTTTTTAAAGGCTCCTTTTACTGTATGTCTTTATTTCTTGAAATTAAGTAGGTATGTAAGTAAGAATTATATCAATACCTAATTTAAATAAATAATTTATTAGTTATTCGTAACTTTTAAGGAAAACCGCTAAATAATTTATTTTTCCTACGAAATATTAGACTTACCTACTTTCAGTCCTGAGAATTTCCTTATTCTAAATAGGTAGGTAAGCATACTTATGTTGAACCAATGAATAATGTTCTGTCTAGGTTATTATTTTTCAAAACTACAGTCTGAACAATTTCGTTTAGCTTTATGTGGGACAAAGAGTTACCTCATAATCATAACCTCCTTTATTCCCATTTTTTATTTTATTTAATCGTGGTGATTCTAGCTTACTTCTTGAACATTTTTTTTTATTTAAGACATGTAGGTAGGTTTGCTATTAGGTCTATAGTGCCACCCTTTTCTCTCATGACAGAAAATAACGTGTATTATTTTATGTTAGTTAAATCGTGTTCCCGCCGATTCGAGGCCATCAACATACGTACCTGTGCGCAATCTCATGAGCCAGGAGATATCCAGAGTTCTTTCTGTGCCATTCAATAATAGTGCAACTGCTTCTGTGGCTGCATATCGCTCCTCCGAAACTTCGTCCTGAAAGTAAACAGAGTTAGGGAATTCAAAATCATATTGCTGGATGTCTTGGAGTATGCTCAAGAAAATAATAGGCTTCAGTTCATATCAATTCAATTCAATAATACTTTATTGCACATCACATTAAACATCTTACAAACCAGTACCATGCTACTTACTAGTTATGTAAATATATTTTTTTTAAATTTTAATCAATCTATTTATTAGAAAATTGGTCTAGGTAGGTAGTACCCAAAAATAGGTAGGTAGTTTCAATAATTCTAGAGCCCTATTTTTGAATCATTTGAATAGATTACGCATACACAAAAGTGCAAAATAGTATGAAAATTGCACTATTTTGCTTGTGTTATTTTTTCGTTACTCTTACGTGTGCGCATTTTGATTTGAATATAAAGAAACTAATTAAAAAAAAAACTCCAGGAGTTTGAAATAAAAGCTCGGAGAGTCGACCAAATTTGCTAACAAGAAACCTGTGTACTACCAAATAAAGACTTACCAGTACTCTTTCTATTTCTTTCTCCTTTAGAATTCACGTACACCAAATCAATTCCACTGAAGAGCACAGAAAAATATCTATTCCCTCTCATTTTATTCTTCGATTGCCATTTGCAATAACTTTTTAAATATTTCAGAACATTCTCTCCTTTCGCCACTGCTTTTACACCATTTTCCAAATATATTGCGTCTATAAGTTGTAGTCTAAAGGATTCTTTGGAATGAAGATGTCTTAAAATATATTCGGCGTCGTAAACTATTCTTCTAGCTAAAAGTCTGAGATATCTTTTAGGTTCTTTTCTGAGTGCTTCTGGTAGTTTATTGAGTATGTCGTTGTCGAAATGTATCATGATGTCGATGGTTATGATTTTATGTGTAATTGTCTGTTGCATGCGACTTGATAACTGGCTCTGTCTTCTGATGTTGGTAACCTAAAACATAGGAAATAAAAACGCTATGTATTTAACACACTATAAAAGTTCGTTAAAATTTAGATAAGTATTTGACAATCGCAATGCGGGTCGCGTTGTGGGGAACCGATTATTTGAAATAAAACTTTGAGTAACATCAGGAAAAATTATTACTATCACTAGCGCATGTCTAGTTTTATTTAATCATCGTTATAAATACCTCTACACTGCAATTTTGTGCAGATATGGCTTTAAAGTATGTAGCTTATCTTACAGCAATAATAAATCCTAGAACTTTAATCATAAGCTCACAGCGATCAAAATTGATAGATAAATTTGTAGGACGATGACTTCACTTCACAATGGGGAATGTGTGACTGACATCATTTACGACCTTCAATTCCACAGAAAACTGATCAATCAAAATAGTAAATCTATGGTTTACTCGACGAAAATTATGTTAAGTCACAGAATATATAATAGTACTAGGGGTTAAGTTCAGTTTTATAATACAAACTTTATAGCACATTTTGTAAACACAGATATTACAAAAATATCAAAGACTTCTAAACGAGGAAGCAGTACAAAATTGCAAACAGTTTATACTTGAAAACAATTATGCGGGAGAGGTGAAACACAATGATATACACCAATTATTAGACATTAATAAATAAATAAAAATTTGTTAATATTATTGAAAATTAAGAAATAATAACGCTGATAAATTCATAATTTTGAGTCAGTCGATTCCATTTCACATTTCATTCATCGTCTGACCTGACCTATCCCAAACACAGGACTTTTAAAGTTTTGAGAACCCCACGTGTGTTTTAAACTTTTTGGACAACATATTACAAGATTACACACAAGATTCAAAAACATAAATAACAATCACTTACATCACACAAGCCAAATTGAAACCACACCAAAATTACCGAAAAATACCAGAAATGTAGTTTCATTTTGAGCTTTATTTGCACTTTTGACTGCACCCTGCGCGGCTTAACACATAACTGAAGTTAGACCACAAAAAGACTAAGTTTTGCCCTAAGTGACTAATGTCGGTCAACTAACTGAACTGACTTAGTCATCCGTATTAGATCCTAATATATAAATAATAATAATGTCTGTCTGTTTGTTGCATCTCCTTGTGGTATTCGCTATTTTATAATAATTAATTATCCTAATAATTGGCTAATATATAGTCCACCTAACGTATGATTGAAAAAACAGGAAAATGCGTACCCTGCCAGAAAATAATAGTTTCTACAGGGTGTAACAGAAAGGGTATATGCATCGATAAATGTGTGAATCTACCCATGAAACTGAAGAACTTCCCCTAAGAAACATAGGTCGAAAAACGAAAAAAAAAAATCGTGACCTTTTATACTAAATGCATCAGCTGATAGCGTATTTAGTATGGGAAGTCAAATTTTTTTTTTCGTATTTCGACCTATGTTCCTTAGGGAAAGTTGTTCAGTTTCATGGGTAGATTCACACATTTCTCGATGCATATACCCTTTCTGTTACACGTTGTATATTTTCAGGTTAAAGTTAATTTAATTCAAAATTTACATTGGATTACGTATGCGTTTAGTAACAAATTATTACTGTAAAAAAAAGTGAAGTCACTGGGCAAGTACATAGTTTACTGTAGCAAGCAGTGGAAAGTCCATAATTGTGGAAATTGAGAGTTGAATTGTGAATGAATCTTTCCTAATAAATAAATAATAAATGTTTAGTAAAAATATTTTGAATATAAAAATATACTTTCTCTGTAATCTTTATACAAACAGATTTTTTTTCACACTATACAAAATTATGTCATGTTCAAGAACATTATAATAAAAGTTGTCAGATGTGGCGGAACACCTTTGTTTAGGTCGTTTTCGCTCTGCCCACCCCATTAGGGATAAAGGCGTGGTTATATGTATGTATGTATAATTAATTAATCATCTGAAATACAATCATTCTTTATAGGATCAAATACCTAAGTCCAAATAATAATTCAACAGTGGACCAACCGAAGAAATTTGTCGTTAAATAAGTATCAATAAGGTACAAGATAGTTGCAATTATTTGGCCCGTTTTGATAACGGTTCCTCTCAATGAGATGATCTTGCGCTCAATAAGGTAAAAAAAAATGTGAATGAGTTCATCTCATTTGGGTATCACTGGCAAATTACTGCTTAGATGACTTGAAATAGCCGTGTAGTAGGTACTTACAAGTTATTCCAAGTGATATATTTTTGCATCTAGTGATTTTATTTGAAATTTAGTAAATAACATTTTTTGTTTCTTGCAAAGTATTATTTCAAAGTAAAGGCTATTCCTAGAAATGATTAGTTAGTCGACAGTAGCGCTTTGTCCTAGGCATTTTTAAAGGATGGAACAACATACGACCATGTACAATACCTACACCTACAGTTTGAATTTCTGGAGTTGGATATTGATATTGTTATAGTTATAACTTATAATACTTATAGAATCTTTATCTAAGGCTCGTATTTATATAGCGATCTCAAGATTGAGAGCAATATTAAGTACGGATTTGACAGATCGTTTTGTACTGAAATGTCATTTCTGATACGAACTCAATCTTGCTGTCACTCTTGAGAGCTGATTATAAATACAGGCCTAAATCTCTATCTATTCCTATATTTTGTTAACATATTCGAACGCCCGTGAAAGCCTAGGGGTAGGCTTAAAACCAGCTGGAAGCTGTGCTTATGCCCGTTTCATACTCTGCTTTTATTTTTTGTGTAATGCTGTAATAATTGATTATGAAATAAATGATTCGATTCAAAATCCGTCAATTTCAAATTGAAATAATTTGTAGCCAATCTAAAAATATAATAAAGGAATAAATATTCTTCCCGTTGTGGTTGATTTCTTCCATGCTGGACTGGGAGTGAGAGAAAAATATAGAATGTGCCAGCTGCATATCCTCCCGGGCATGCTGTAAAAGCCAGCTAAGGGATTCGAGGGTTTCAGTGTTGTAATTTAGGCGATGGGCTGACAACCTGTCACTATAGCAATATACCGATCCATCTGGAATAACCCTCAAAATTTGTTAGACGTGGCGGAACGACCTATATTTAGGTTGTTTACGCTCTGCCTACCCCATTAGGGATAATGATTATATGTATGTATGTGGTTGATTTAGGTACTTAAATATTACATTATCAAACCATAAATGGTCGGATATAAAAAAAAATGGATTTCCCATACAAAATGACTCTTTTCATTGGAAATTTATTGTTATTATATTATTATCCTCAGGGAATTTTTTGCAATTTAATCATCATCAAACTTTAAACCGAATGAAATTTAAGCTATTGGTATTATCACAGAGTAAAATAGCTACTTTTTACCATGGGAAATTAATCTAGCTAGAAGCGCTCGTGGTCAAATGGTTAGTGTTTATTCATTTCGATAACGAATGTTAAGCAACCATCGCCGCGGCCAGGCCATGGATGGGTGACCAGAAGAGCTATACTTATAACTCAAGCGTTGGTCCCGGTTAATATCGTAGATATTAGTTGTGGCAAAGCAGTGGCTCTGACAGCTGGGTTGGCCACTAACCTGGCTAACGCCTAATCTAGGATTGGGTCTGGTTCAACCAATCAATCAATTATTTACTTGCAATAAATCTTCCCTTCTGGGTTACGGAGGTCAGATGGCAGTCGCTCTGTGTAAAAACCAGTACCCTCCTTCAATCCCTTAGATTAGGTAGCCGACCCCGTGTAATACGGGAAAAAGGCTAGGTAGACGCCGCCGGTAAAACACGTAACATAAATCTAAAGATAAATAAGACAAACAATGCTGACGTCATAGATCTACAACAATTATCGATTGACGAATTGTCATGGATCAAAACAAGATCAATCGTTAATGATAGGCACTATATAGGTCTGCCTTGAAGGTGGTATAAAATTATTGTAACTAGTAGTTGTATCATTGTTGCATTTTGTGCAGTGAATCATGAATTCGATGATCAATGACGGTTTAATACAGGATAGGTACTAATAAAAATCGTATCTGAAAAAACATAGAATGTACCATCTGCTTCTACCAAGCACTGTAAAGGCCAGTTAAAGAATCTAAAGGTTTCGGGTTGTTTTCATGTATTGCCATTTTCTTCTATGAATCAATTTTGAAAGTTTTTCAAAATAACCTAATTCTGTTGATGTTGTATTGTACCTACAGTTGCATTCATGAGATCTTAGATGCTGTAGCGCCTATTATTTTAAACATGTATTTTATAGTTGCTAAATTATTAAAATATTTGCTTTGTTACTTTTGTAAGGCGTTACTATAACGACCAAACCTTACTACCTATTACTATACTATTATATATTCTGTGCCCATAGATAGATGCAATAGATGGGATTGGCAATTTGATTTTATAGGAATGCAACAACCACTTCGATGTCCATGATGGCGTAGGCAGGGCGTCAACTTATAAATCTGACTTTACTGATACATACATACATACATACATACAATCACGCCTGTATCCCTAATGGGGTAGGCAGAGCAAAAACGACGTAAACATAGGTTGTTACGCCACGTCTGACAAGTTTCGAGGGCTGATACAGATGATGATTATGTATATTGCTATAGTGACGGGTTGTCAGCCCATCGCCTAAATTGCAATACACTGAAACCCTCAATTCCCTAAGACTTTACTGATACCTGATAAAAAATTTGGGATGTAAAGATTAAGATTATAATATAACCTGTATAGTTGGTTCTTGTATGATGGTACTAATTTATTGTCATTTGCATCATTACCTATTACGTAGGTACCTACAATCTTAAAGAACTTCTCAATGATAATTTGCTTAACTTTCACTCAAGGCTTCGAGGCAAACTGAATGAGAGCTCGGTGCTTACACATGTCAAGTAGAACTGTGATTGCTTGGGAGGAAAAGCAGCTGGCAAATTCTATGTTTTTCTACCTTTCCCAGTCTTATTTGGAATAGTAGGTATAATATTCACTTTTATATTTTTCCGGATGAATGGATTTTATGCATTATAGATAGGTAACTTTACGATTGAGGCAGTAAAACATTACACACTGAAAGTAATTTTTGCAGCTTTTTATTTCTAATTTAACTCTACATTTTTATCATTGACTGTAAAAATGCCCTATTATGAGGTTTTTGACGCTCTGCCTACACTAAAAGGGATATAGGCGTAACTATATGCATGGGTTACATAATAAAATAAAGCGTAGTTTGTTTTGACTAAGCCGCTGTCCGCAAGCCAAGCGCAAAAATGATCTAAATATCTCTTGCGCTTTAGAGAGTTATGTAATATTTATTTATTTTGTGGCCTACTTATCTCTGTTGTGGTTTGTTGGGTCGTGGTTTTGTATGGTATTGAATTCTATCCGGAAATATAGAATAAGAGGTTAAACTATTTGTTTCCCACGCACTAGAATTCTTTGACAGTGCCTGCGGATCTACATAGAATTTTGATTCTATTTTAATAGCCCCTAAATACCGGGTGTAAGGGACAGCGTATCAAAAACTGAAAGGGGTTGCTCAGTAAACGAAACTGATAAATTATCACCAGGAAAATCTTTCAGGAAATAAAAAAAATGACAATTCCCTACAAAATGACCACCTCGATCAGACAATTTGTATGGGAGATCCTTTTATTTTTCATTTCCTAAAAGAATTTCCTGCTGATAGTTGTTCAGTTTCATTAACTGAGCAACCTCCTTTCAGTTTTCAGTACGCTGTCCCTTACACCCAGTATTATTTGGTGTAGGCAGAGATTTCGTGTCGGAGTCCAAGACTCATTTTGAGTCCCTGAGCCGCAGCAGTAAGTAGGTATGTATGGATAGACCATCCGCCAGAAATGAAAATCCCCGGGAGGAAAAGTCCCTTAAAAGGATAGAATTAATTAAATAGCTAATTTATCAGACAATTGACAATTTATCTTGTCCATCTAGTCAAAAAGTGATCTAAATTCTGGACACATAGTGATGTGAGCAGTCATGTGCGGTCAGCATTTTAAATTTACACAAAAAATACACTTTCGCTTCGCAATATCCGCTACAGACCACATCACTAGAGATAGGAATAGGATTAGACTAGTATTTTTATCATTGATATTTTTTTCCATAAGAAGTAATGGCAGTGATTTAGATGGTTCCAATTTTTTATATGGATAAGTTTTTATATAGATATTATAACCTCAAAACAGACGAAAATAAAGGGTTTTTACTAAAACTTTGACTTACATGGGTTTTAAAATAAATATAAAAAATTACACAAGCGCTTTGCCTTTTTGTAGTTTTATGAGCATCTAAAACAAGGAAGTGTCGTCGGCCACACACAACACATGAAAATACAACAATTTGGCACAATTCTTAAGCGACCTTAAACGTAGTAAGTGCATACTTATTACAATCACTACGAAATAAATGACTTCTTTATTCAAAAGATTTTTGGTCACGCATGTTGTTGTACTACCTAAAGTTATCCATTTAATGAATTTATACTCATTTCCATGGCTTATTTCAAAAAGCATTAGCATAGGTTATTTTAGTCCTACAATTCCTACATGTTATTTTGGTACCTGTTACTTTTCACTCATCCCATCCCTAAGCCACAAGAACAATCACAAAGAGTAATAAATAAGTATAATGAAATTCAGGCTGCGTCTGTAGTCTGCACATCTCTTATGTCAAATCAGTATTCTGATGTGTAACGTTACAAAACTGAAAGTTACCTAGCGAAAGTAAATATGACAAGAAAGTGTAAGTAAGGCCCGTATTTATAATCAGCTCTCAAGAGTGACAGCTAGTTTGAGTTCGTATCAGAAATGTCATTTCAGTACAAAACGACCTGTCAAATTCATACTTAATATTGCTCTCAATCTTGAGATCGCTTTATAAATACGAGCCTAAGTACTTCTTCTTCGAGTGGGTTTTCAAGGCGAACAACGACCACGGTGTCAGAGCTTTTCGTCCATTAGTAACAGCTACGCTATGGAAATAGGCCTCTGAAATGGTTTTTGTAACAAACTCTATCAAAGACAGCAACTAACTAGGACCGACGGCTCATCGTACCTTCCGAAGCACGGTTTTTGTTTCCATACAATCAATTAAGTGATTCAGCGTGCCTGCATGGCCTTAACCAAACCGGGTAAATCTCACAAAGTGACAAAACAAATGTCAACTTTATGTTTCTCCCGTGGGAATCGTAACCACGACTTCTAGATCGGTAGCCTATGGCACAGACCACTTGACCACTGAAGCAGTTAGAAAGTGTTCTTAGTTGGAATTACCATAACTGAGGTAATATTAGTAAAAGCACAAGTAAAAGGTATAATTAAGGTGATTTGAGAGGTAAATGACATAGAAAATACAGTATTAACTAGAATAGGCTAGTTATGTCAGTTATAGTGTTATTATAGAACTTAGATCGAGAAGGTAACACAATCTAGAAAGTATCAATCAAATTAATGAATTAAAAGAAATACCTACTTACTTTTATTCTTGTCATACCTACCTATAGCCCGCAGGCCAGGAAGGGGAAACCTGACCAATCGTATTCCTGCTCTCTTGTGCGCGTCAACTACGATTTCATGTGTAAGTTAAACTAATAATACACCTTTATATTCCATAATAAAGTAAAATCTCTCATCTCAATCAAATCTCAATCATCTTTTTCTTCATCATTAGGAATTTAAATCTCTGTCTTTTTTTTTTGAGTATACAATTACACGCCAATAAAGTTTGACATAGTAATCCTTTACCCCACTAACCCACGCCAATTAACCAAAAACCCAATTAAAAAAACGCATCAAATGAAAGCCTACTAAAACAGTTAGTATTAATGAACACATTTTCCATAGTAACCGAATTATATTGTTAAATGAAACAAAAGAGAAGCGGTAGCCCGTCACGGTCTGGTAGTGATCAGCTGGCGAAAAATGGCGGACTGTTCGCGAAATGGTTAGGAATCGCTTGCAATGTAATTTGCGAATCCTTTCGTTCAGAAAAAAAAAACATATCAACATGGGTATCAATGGTTAAACTGGCTCCGTGGACTATTGGTCTGAGCCAAGGGCTCCCGATTCGGAGGTCCAGGGTTCGATTCCCACAGGGAGAATACAAAGTTGATATTTGTCAAATTATCACTTTGTGAGATTTTCCCAGTTTGGTTAGGCCATTGCAGGCTTTGATGAATGAATGATAATCATCTGTAACACAAAGGTCTAATTACCTAGCGTGGTTTAAAAACTCTACCACCAGCGCTAACCAGGTTGCACGTCGATTTGGAAAACCCACTCAATAAGAAAAAAATAATGGTTTAGCTAGATGTTTTGCAATTTCCCGCTATCTAATACTAATCCTACCAACTATGAGGTCAAAACCCTCATTCAAAGCAAGGAAGCTGTAGGAGGGTCTGATTTATACTTCTCTCGGCTAACAGCTATCCATCTTCATATTCAGCTGAGTGGGACAGAGAACGTCAAATTATGTAATGGAAGTAATGGTAATGAGTAGGATCGAGTACCTGTAGTCTTTGAGCAAGTAGGATGAGGTAGGTTGCTATGCCATGCTGTCAAATTGTGATGTGAAGCTGTCAATAATTGACCGACTGGGTTGTTATTGAGCATGTACTTATCATACTAATATCATAATAATCATAAAAGATAGAGTAACATCTGACTGATCGATTCTAATTTGGATTTTGAAAATAATACTTTATTTATGCCTATTAAAGCTTGATAAAAGAGCTGAAATTATATTTGATCCACTTTCATAGCCCAGTTTTAGAAAATTAGATATTACTAGAAAATTAGTTGAAATAATTGGAGTTCAGTCCCTTTTCTAATTTTTTTTTTGACAATGTGTAAAATGACAAAATTACATTTATAAAATATCTTTTTTTGAAATGTTACTTTATGACTTTCTTTAACGCGCAGATCTTTTTAATTTTGGACGCTCTATTTTTCTTTAATTATATCCTCTAGACTCTCGTAAACGCACGACCGTAACAAATCCGCAAATGTTGAGAAACCGAGATCTACCTCCAGACCAGACTGATATTAATTGGTCCTTTCTCTTTCCAACGAACAATGGGGGCGACGGGGGAAAGGTCTACATACAATGCGCAAACGCATGTGACATATCGAACGCGATCTGTATGGGACACGAAAAGCTGTGGAGTCGAAACATAATGTAGGTATGTTTTATTTCTGTAGGCAGGCGGAAATATTTTTTAAGAGAACATAGACTTAGACCCCTTTAAAACGTTTGCACAATGTGCAAACACTGTGACATATTGAATACGATACGAACTGTGTGGCACGGGTGGGTATGGTTCACCCATGACATTTTATATAAAGTATATAAACTACCTTCTTAGTTCAATTAAAAATATGAGAAACATAAAATCAAAAATTTCAACTGCCGACAGGATTTGAACCTGCGATTGGAATTATGTTCATTGTAACTACAGATACATTTTATTTATGAATTTTCATGAAATTTAAAAATAAAATTACTTTGTTATGAATGACAAACTGAAAACAGTGGAAAGTGCCTATACTGTGTTAGTCTCCACTCCACACACTGACTTTTATCTGATGACAACATACGATGACACTTTCGCGTTCTTGCTGCAACAACCTTAATTTTTCTGTCCGTTTCAGTTGAAATAAAAGAAAAACAACTGACTCTACATTTTTGTAAAAAAAAAAAATAAGTATTTATTTTCAAAATATTCAAATTTTTAAGGAAGTGCGCCTCCACAGCTATCGCTGTTCAATCCACGCGCCGGAGGAGTCAATCCGCGCGGAACGCATTTTCACTATTCCACCTATTTCCATACATTATTATGTACGTTACGTTGGTTGCTGTGTGGTTTACAATCATACCAATATTTAGTAGTTACCTATGACAAGTTGATTTGGTTGTGGTCCATTATGGCTGATTTCTAGTAGAGTCTGGCCGTTGACTTTACGTCTCACAAACTTTACCTGCACCTTAGTGAGTTTTCCTGTGGGAATGAAATGAGATATTATCCCGGTGTAAAAATTACGAACAGGACCATTTGCTTTCTCGTGGTCGAAGAACTAATTATACCTAATTGTAACTAATTACATAATATAAAATTACTTAGGTAGGTTAAGTTATAAATTTAAGTAAGATGGCGTAGGTGGATAAGATTATGCCATAACGACAAGAACTAGGAGCATGTTTCTGTCATTATCATCATCATTATCAAAACTATTTAACTAGGTCTTTAGTTTTTAGCAGATGTTAAAAACGACAAAAAACTTAAGTTCTTGTAGGCCTCTTGTAGGCAACTGTTAAGGAACAGTTTTTTAAATCATCATCATCTCCCTAGCCTTATCCTGTATTTATCAGGGTCGGCTACCTAATAATTAAAAAAATATAAGTATATAACTACACTTTTCCTGTTTGTGACGTTGGTTCGTGATGAAATAATTTTTTTTTTTCTCATTTCTTTTCTTTCTTTATGAATAAATTATAGGCAGATACTTATTTTCTTAAGTATTTTCTTATAATTTATTTTCGTTATAAAGGCAGTCTTGTTATAACAACTAAACACACCAATTTAGCTAAATATACTAAAGCGACACTTACAATGTCATTACATGGCAGAATTTTCTCAAAAAGATTAAGCCCGAGAAAGAGCGCAAATTGGTGAGAAAATATTATGATAGAGACGAATGAAAGTAAAAATTGAGCGTAGAACAGTTGCCCGCTAAATGATTTAGTTTTAAATTGCTACTGAATAGTGCTGTGCTTGCTAGAGCTTTATCGTATCGGTTTGTGGAAATGTCCCGAGCTGTATGATTGTATGATTTAAGAAATCCTTTTATAAGCAAATAATGAATAAAAATAGAGCTCTTAATTACGTAACTACAGCCAGTCAGAAAATAACTAAAACAAAAAATAAAATGCTCAGCATAAAATTAGATAAAATAAATAAATTAAATAGGTAGCTCATTTAGATTATGTGACGCTCAATTTAGGATAGGTCTCCATAATTAAATTTTCCTATTTTCGGAAATAGTTCCAGGTACTTATACTATAGCGAGATGGAAATTAACAGTTAGATCCCTTTAACAAAAAATATAAATTTAGGGATAAAAAAGCCATAAAATTTAATTTTTAAATATACTTACTTATTAAGCCAAACTCTACATTTACTAAATTCTCAATATCGCCATTGATTGGACTAAAGTCATACTAAAGTGCAATATTTCATTACTATTTACTGCTTCAACCGGACGAAAAAACACTGATTTACTTTTCCCTCCATTACGAAGCCTTAGTCAGCAGTTCAGCACTATCCATTCTAATCGCGCACCAAAACTGCACAAAATCGCGCAGTCGCACGCCGCATAACCGCGTGCTTAGCCGTTCACGTGAGCGCGGGAAAATACTGGCCGAATACACGCGCGGGAAAAGCTGGCTGGATGAGATGCCTTTTTATTTCTTTTGAAAAAAGAACTGTAGAGTTTGGGCGGGAATGAGGAGTTTTGTGAAAGGAGTTGTCAATAAAAAATAAAACTAGGTTATTTTTTAATTTTAAATTAGTAAATAGGGTTTATTTTTCTTAGTAAATGAAAATGTGAAGTTCAGGTATTATTTTATGGAGTAAACAGTGCATTTATGTAAATAATGATGTATTGGAAAAGAGTGCTTTTGACGGCGACTCTGACGACGGTATTGGATGTCAACAGTGAACAGTTGTTCGGAAGCAATGTAAGTACATAATAGAATCGATAAAACATAGACCTATTACTTAAAAGAATAAAAATTCCTTTTCAATATTTAAACTTTTTACACTACTAATTTCTAAGTATCTAGTTTGTTTCCATTGAATTATTTGATCTTGACAGATATTTGAAACCAATAGCTATATTTTGAACCGACTTTTCAAATAATAATCGTTTGTCAAATCGGCTCAAATCTTTGTTCAAATAAATGTTATCATAACGGGTGTGTAAGATTTAAATTAAAACGCGTATGAAACCCTGATATTTTATCTGTAGCAGTATGCATCATCTTTCAAAGCAAAATAAAAATACTCTAAAAAAATACATTCATTCTACTTACAAAAAAATCTGATACCTAAGTATTTAAAACAATTTCAGGCGGAAATGTTTCGTCCAATGTTGCTTCCTCTAATACATTAATTAAACGTCTAGAATAACGTAGGCCGAAGTAGGCTATTAAATAAATCAGTGTTGCCAAGCCGGTTACTTACGTAGGAATGCAATTTCGGGCAATTGATAATACTGGGCTAAGTAGAGTAGCCGGCGCGGGTCAAGGATTGTCACGATGTGGTGAATGTTACTGGAGACTACTGTCTAGTATGATATTGTAGCTTTATCAAGCGTAGTCAGCAGCTTACGATACAGACGCTCCAATAAATATCCGTGACCACAACTCGTGTGATCGAGTCGAAACGTCGGAATAAAAAGGTAAATTTTTCATGTTTTTACTACCATAACATTATCGCGAGTTTTCCCAGAAGAAACAAAAGTAGAATGAGTGAAAAAATCGCGGATGATTTAAAAGTTATACTATTGGAAGCAGGTGTATGCTGACAATGTTGATAATTGACACTTCTCATTTATAGTACCATCTGTATCGAGTTGAAGATAAATACACTTCAAAGTTAGAGTGAACAGACATCTTCTGGGTGAGCTCGCTCCATCGTCGACTTCGTTTCTACTCTTTCGCTCCTGACCTAGACTGGAGACAAGAAAAAAAACCCATTTCTAATAATAAAAAAAAAATATAAAGTCATCCAAATATATCTGTGTTTTACTATCAGACATTTTTTTTTGTAAGTTTGCTTAAATTAGTATTCAGCTAACGCATAGTAAACATTTGGCGTTTCCCAGATCAGGTTGCAACCTTGGATCTTAACTTGACCCAGGGTTTGCTTGCTTAGCGAATTCCTCTCATTGTCTGATCGAGCTAGACAAACAGATAGACCTTGACATAGCCACTGAATAGCTTCTAAAGTAAATTGTAGTCAAAAAGTTGGCTGAGGTCGAAGTCTATATTCTAGGTAATTTCTAAAAGGGCTTGCAAGCGTACTGCAATACGTGCAGTTGCAACTTGCAAGTAATGTCCAATCGTTCGTGAAAGTGATATCTACCATTATGAAATCAATTCGTGGAGAGCATGACTTAACTAAATCTTAACCAAATTTTTTGCCATCCCTTTCTGTTCTCTCAGGATAGGCAAGGACAGGTGACCATTTTACTCAAGATTTAGTGATTTTGTGCGCTCACGAATCGACACTAATACCTTCCTGTTAGTTGTATTAATTCCTGCATCAAATTGTACCTTGCATTGCTTATTTTTGTCATTATCACATCGATTTGGATCATTTTATAACTGCTATAGTTTGAAATTTAAAACCTTTCATTTTTATTCGCACCTCGTCACTCCTAAGCGACCTACAAAAATACAGTCCACTCAAACACCACAGTGGAAGGGACTGGGCCAGCCTCCAGAGACTCTTCCATTTTTGGTCCTTCGAGCCGGATTTATCAAAGTTGTATTAAAGCCGAATACTTCTTAGATACCCAATAACACCTTGAAATCGAACGGAAGGAAGTGATCGAAAAAAAAAACACAAGAACTCAATAGGCGCTACAGAAGCGTGGCAACCGATTCTCAACGGTATTGTTTTGAAAATGAGCATACTTTCCATCGTCTGGTGGCCTTGCAGAACATCATGACACCTCTTTCATCCAAAAAAGTAGGACAGCCATACCTCTAAACATCTCCCTAAGTTTAGAAGTATTTGCCACCATTGTTCAGCGGGAGAGTTGGTTCTTTTCCTGGTTCTGGAAGAAGCTAACATAATGGGCGCTTTTCCACTAGACGTTACGTCAACGGCAACGGCGACGGCACGGCGACGATCACGTGACAATAACTATGGGAATCGATGACATGCCGTGACGGTGCCGTGCCGGCAAGTGGAAAAACGTGTCATACAATTTCATTGATTTTCATACAATATCTCACCTACGATATCGTCGACGGTACCGTGCCGTCGCCGTTGCCGTTGACGTGCCGTCTAGTAGAAAAACGCCCATTGGGGACGAAGAAATTACTCAAAATACCTACGAAGGTCGCTTACTGTATATTTCGTTGAACTTCTTTCCAACTACTTGTCCAGTTTTTCTTCCTTGAGATAAACAAATTTTTGCAGGTTTAGGAGTCTATCCAAAAACAGAGCATTTGTATGAATAATCATTAAAAGAAAACTTTCGATCGTGTTTATCTTGAAGGTTGCGGTTGCAGCCATGCACCATGAAGGGTGAGGCAATTTAACCATTAACTTTGCTCGATAACGGCAACTCAGCCAAATCTAGATTTTCGCAACGGTAGGTAGAGGTGGGGAAAATTTGTTGGTACATAGGTAAAAAATCTGAACTGAAAGTATTTATTATTATGATACTGGTACCGCATTTTTATTTAAAATGCTGAAATTTTAATACTTATCAGAAAACGTGTGAAACCACCATCCAGACATACCACTCGTAGGTACACAAACTTCAGCCACAAAAGTCCACAGCTAAACTTGGGCATCCCTCATTTTGGGAGCTGGTATTTTTATAGCAAGGACAGTGCTAATTTTTCGACCTATGTTCCTTAGGAAAAGTTGTTCAGTTTCATGGGTAGATTTACACCTTTCTCGATGCATATACCCTTTCTGTTACACGTTGTATAATAGTAGTAAAGTAATAACATAACTTATTTAAGTACAAACTATATTTAGGCCCGTATTTATAATCAGCTCTCAAGAGTGACAGCGATTTTGAGTTCGTATCAGAAATGTCATTTCAGTACAAAATTACCTGTCAAATCCGCAATCAATTTTGCTCTCAATCTTGAGATCGCTTTATAAATACGAGCCTTAATGTTCCTACTTACACTTTAAGCTTGCATTATTTACGACACGCAAGTGCAATGAGCTTGAGAACAACATTCAGTGAAACCATTTTGTCGTTAAAACATTATTTATCGTAATTATAATCAGAGTAACTGCACTGAAAGTGATTACAATTTCTCTTAGAAACTCACATCAAATTTATATTAGAGTTTGTACTTAAATAAGTTATGTTATTACTTTACTACTATTATACAACGTGTAACAGAAAGGGTATATGCATCGAGAAAGGTGTAAATCTACCCATGAAACTGAACAACTTTTCCTAAGGAACATAGGTCGAAAAATTAAAAAAAAAAACACTTTCAATACAAAATGCATCAGCTGATAGTTAGATAGATATGAAAAGTCAAAATATTTTTATAAGTTCTTTAGGAAATGTTGTTCAGTTTCATGGGTAGATTCACACATTTCACGATGCCATATACCCTTTCTGTTACACGTTGTATATAAGATCTTATTATTATTACTATAACTATACCAATATTACTAATGGCTTAGTAACATAACATCTGAAATATTCAAGAAAATGTTTATCCAGCCAAAATATACTTGCATGTTTTTTTGTGCAGTGTCATTAACTTTAATTTAGAAATTGTCCACAGAATTAAGTAAGCTTCACAACCGAGGAGTTTTATGGTTATTTTATGTCAATTAACTCCAAAACCGTTCTAGTTTGGGTGGTAATTCTAGTAACAATAGACATTAAGTTACACAGATATATCTAGATGGCCATTTAGTAATGTAATACTATGTAAAACATCATGGTAGCTTGTATTGTTATGTAACTTATAACAACTTGCTATGAGTTTTAATTCTGGAAAGATAAAAGATTATCTTTTTCGTTACATAAGTAAATGTCATAAAATATGTACGAGGGTGACTGTTTACTGGACCAAACTTGATAAAATGTGTCGTAATAGTAAAGGCTGGAAACAAACTGCTGCTGTGTTGAATTTGAATGGATTCGTTGAGCAAAATCGAAATTCGTACAATTGTATCAATTAATAGTGTGCATAAAACCACTAAATCTTGACTAAAATGGTCACCTGTCATTGTCTTTCCTGAGAAAACAGAAAAGGACAGCAACCTCCACAAATCGATAGCAATAACTATTCATTCATATTGCTTAGTTAAAATTGGAATTAATTCTAACTAATTTGCATGACTCTTCAGGGCAAGCCTTGCCAAATGTTTTTCAGCTAACTGACAAAAGAACTGTATAATGTAGAACGAAATTTCGTTTGCGAATTGTTTTCACATGGTCCAAATCTCATCCAAATTCAGCAAGCAAACTCAAACGTCTTGTTTACAAAATTTATGGCATTCTGCGAATCGAAACGCGGGGCTTTGGCCTCAGAAAATATTTAGTTAGAATCAGGAAATAATTCTATCGTACAATCAAGTTGAAGTTTGGGAAGATTTTAGATAAAACGAGGCTTATGTGTGTAATTAAATTGTTGTTTAGGCAAACAATGCAAGGAAACATGCAGAGACCAATTCGTAAGATGATTGAATGGGCAGAAGCCGTAACAGCCTCCAAGGATAGCTGCGGTAGCTTGTTAGTTGATGTGCATGTACTTTAATTTGGACAAATTACTAAAACAATCTGTACATGTAATCGAGCCTATATGATCCTAACGGAGCAGGTAGAGTCAACAGCTTAATTAAAACCCTTGAAAGCGCATCTGAGTAATAAAGGGTTGTCAGCCCACGAAAACCCATGGGTAACATTACTTTTCGGACAAATAAGCAGATGGTCATTGATAGTATCAATAATGCTAAGTATCATTATGTATTACATTCTTATTTTTATCATTACTATTTAGTCCTTCGGATCATGCAATTTCATTTGCAATGAACTCAAAAGGTACCAAAATAGGCTCTAGGTACGTAATGCCATAGCAACTAGCCCAATCTACATCTGATTCTGAAAATACTTGCCTAACCCAGATCTTTGATATCAGTCTAGGCCTCGATAGCAAATCTAGATACCAATAAGACCCAGACCACAAATTTGACTAACCTGGTTACAAAATAAGCCTACAAAGTACTAGATAGATTAGGTTTAATTAGGTAATTTGATCCAGACAACATCTAGGTGCGCTATATAGATAAGGTCTAGTGTAACTATAATGTAGTCTTATATAAATAAAAATGGCAGATAAGACTGTACAAGCGTACCTACATTATGTCATAGGCTCGGTCGTGCACCTTGTATGAGGAAGTGGGTGCTAACAGTTTAGTAAATGGGTTCTGTACACTCATTTACGAAGGCTTCCATGCGTGATAGAAAAACATAGAATGTGCCAGCTGCATCTCCTCCCGGGCATGCTGTAAAAGTCAGCTAAGGGATTTGAGGGTTTCAGTATTATAATTTAGGCGATGGGCTGACAACCTGTCACTAATAGCAATATACGGCTCTATCTGGAATAACCCTCAAAACTTGTCAGACGTGGCGGAACGTTTTGTTTAGATCGTTTACGCTCTGCCTGCCCCATTAGGGATAAAGGCGTGATTATGTGTATGTCTATGTATTTACAAAGCGCTGCTAAACTTAAGTTTAAATTATGCTAGTGGTAGTGGCTCTATTAGGAAATAGACTTTATATCCTTGCAAACCTTGCAGGGGAGCTTAGCGTCACGTATTTTACTTTACTTTTTGAATTTGAACACGTTGGTTTAAAATTTTGAAACATATGATGTTTTAGTAAAAATCATGCAGATAATCTGCCGAATCTGGCAACACTGCAATTTTGTGACAGTGACGGTTGTTCCCAAAGTTCAATGAGTTTGAGCTCTTGTTACTACTATACCTACTCTGTGCAATAAGGAAGTCACGAGCTTGCTCTTTGATTGAGATACTTAGAGGATTATTCAGGATTATTATTGTATGAAAGTTGGATTTAAGTTACAAAATAATGAACTGAATTTAGTCTAAAAAAGAGTATATAACAAACAGACTACTTTAATATTAGACAGATAACACTGCATCATCATTAACCAGTTCATCAGCTCCTATAACGGTGGTGTCATAAAAAAGTAAAATGTAGAGTCAGAAGCTAATAAGATTGAATTTCTAAAAAACCAAAGTCCAGAATACAAATTAGTGCGAGCCACAGATAGCTAAGTCTTGAAAAATGGCTGTTGTGTTTTTCAGGTCACGTGCAGATGTTGAGAATCCCTTCGCATAGTGGAAACCACTGATGAGAGAAGTCGCTGGCGCAAGAACGCTAGCTCCCAGCGCCTTTATAATATGCTCTCGTTAAAACTGCTTTCCATCAGGATAAGTCACATTTATCACAGTGCAAATTCCTGCAAAAAAAAAACACAACTTTGATCAGGTACTTACCACGTGTCGTCGCTAAAGAAGTTGACCTGCGCGTGCGCAGCGTCGCGTCGCCGCGCGTCTAATTGCCGCGTCGCGTGTCAGTGCGTGTGCCGTGACGACTGCGCTGTTATGCTCACCAACCCTTGCTAAGTTAAAAACAACTGTACCTGAGAGGAAATATCGCAAGAGAATGTGAAGGTTTGTTTCATGTTTGTTCTGTTCAGACAAAGTTTCAAGAGAGATTTTCATACTTACATGAGGAAAGATCAAAACAATATACCTAGTAACCAAATGAACACACACAACATAGTATTCTATCATATTGAATCATAATCTATGAAATTGCGAATCTCAGTTCAATCCGCAATTTAAATACTGCATACTAATTTGCAGGGGCGTACCCTGTATGTAAATGAAATTAAATGAAGCAATGGTCACATGATAGAGAAAAATGGAAGCTGCCTCACCGACAAGAGCGAAACTCTTAGGTAAAAGAAGAAGAAGACTGTATTTAAGTAGATTTTTGAGGACTCTCCAGTTTCTAATGACATACCTATACCTAATCTCTTCTCTTCTGTTAGAATAATAAAAATACTGTCGGAAAATGACATTCGAATATTGAGATGCTAAAAGGTCTATGTACTCTTTGATATGTCTTTACATGTGACCTCCAACACCTAGAAAACTAAACAGACCCTAGAGACAAAACCAGAACCTACTCTTATCCATTTCCCGTTTTGTAGGAAACAGAAACCTGTTCTAGCATAACCATTTCGTAGCTTATCCATAATCTAGGCACAGCTAAAACTACACCCTAGTAATTACGATATGTGTAAACACTTGTTAGATAAACTGAATTTTTAGAAATAGTACCCAACTGCTTTTATAGGCTCTTTCTAAGAATTCCAGTTTTATATAATGTAATGTAATAATGTAATGATTTCATAAATATAAATATGAAAATGAAAATAGACGTCCCATATAAAATTACTCGGGCAGTAACACTATTTCTACAGAAGGGCTATTTCTTTATCATAAATTTTGACCTATGCTTCATAGTTCAGTTAAAGGATTTTATAAGCTTTTGGCTTTTGGTATAAAACATAACCTTTCTTTGCATCCCGCAGTCGGTGAAAAACGCGCAACCGAGTAGAAATTGCACCTTACGCCACTTTCTGTTATTCTTGGCGAGTTTGTGATACGCAACGCTGGCCAGATGAGATGTGGCGATTATTTCGACTGTTTCCCTCTTACAGTAAGAGAGACTATAGAAAGCTGAATTAATGAGTACTTACATTAAAGTAGGTAGATATACCAGATGTACTTCATAAACATTTCAGTTGGAAGACGTCCACTTATGGAATTGTATCCACTGATGTCCTGTGATTTTACCAAGTTTTAGTTTTAGTTTTTTGCATCTACACCTGCACGCAGGAAGTCGACCTTTATGACAGCGGCTGACTGTTAACATGGTCAAATTCTGGGCTGCAACAGTGTAGTGTCTGCCATCGACAAAAAGACCAAGTCCATCTTGTGGGAGGCTGTCAAACACAACTCGATTCGTTGACTTGCCAATTGCAACTCGCTTATCTTAAGACATTGACATTGGTCCTTCTACATTTTCATGGAAAGTTAAATTGTTATGTTGAAAACTTGGCCACTCAAAAATTCGTGAATTGATAAAATGAAGTGTGGTATTACCAAATATACGAACAATCGTATACTGTTTTTAATAGGGATGCCTTGTTTTAATATCTAAGTAGATGCTGTTTTTGTCAGATCCTGCCTCCATGAATCGGCGCCTTGTTCACTTTTCTCCGAAATTATTCTGGTGGCCGGCAAACTGCCATTGATAAAACGCATACCTACTTTTACGAAATAAAAATCGGTATACAATAAAATTGCGTTACAAAATACCATCAAAGTTAATCGAAGTTGCATCGCAGAATCGATTCGCGTGATGGAAAGATTGGCCTTCCGTTCCGTTTTCTAATCGATTGAAGAATATAATAATACATGTACGTAACATCGCTTCCTTTTGGGTAATGTTGAGTTGAGAAACTTTTATTGTGTAGCCTAAACATTGCAAATTAAATTACTGATTGATGCTTGTAAAATAATTAATTGAATGGTCTTGTGCGTTTTGGTATTGGATCTGTGTTTGATCCGTCTTGATAAAACTTATTTAACTTTTTTTTTAGTTTATGGAAGTAACAGAACAAAAATTTTAATTACTTAATGTTCAATTTGGCAAACAACACCCCTTTCCAGCAGGAGACTGATGGAATTGTAAAAATTTGCCAAAGTCATCGACGACGTTCTCTCTATGATCGACTCTTAACCGCCCACAGAGGCAGTTAAAAGAAAAAGATTTGCAACTATGAGACAGTGCCTCTACATGATAGCATTATCAGTTAACACCATCACACCATACCATTCACATCACATCGCAGATCTGCAAATGCTTTCTCCGTACTATGCTAAACAGCAATACCAATATCACTGACATGACTCATACATACAAATTAATACATGCATGAACGGCTGTGAGATTAATTATGTAATCTGTGGTCGGCTGGCATTGAACAAGTTTCCTTATGCAGTATCGCAGTACCAGCTGGGAAGTCGTTGAACCGATGAGATGCATTGCCATTTTAAGTTGGTTTTCCAGCTGGACTGGAGCTATAGGAAATTTCACGCGCCAGCTCTAATATGCTGGGTTGGGTTAAGTACTTACTGCAGTGCTAGGTATATTTGTAGACTGTGGAAGGACCAACTAAACTATAAATAAGGATAAATGGTTTTTAAATTATTGACCCCGCACGAAGGTATCAAAGGCTTGCCTGTAGATAAGTCCGGCTAAATGGAATGATCTCCTAAACGGTTGGCAACCACACTTTCCTATCAGAGATTATAGTTTTCCATTTTCATGTGGCATGTGGGAATGCCAGTGTTTTTTAGATTTATGGGTTAGATCATTCCATCGTCAGCTTCTATTGTCTTCAGATTACAGTCACCCATCTAGAGTGTTCATCAGTACCAAATACGTACACCTAATAATGTAATATATCGCTTCGCAACCATTGAAAACCAGCCTTACCTCAGATCTTCATAGATCGTGTCGTGTATGATCTCCAGCTTCCTCGCTTTCCGCGTCGTCTCGTATGCGCCCGCGCATGACGATATGCATATTTAGAATGCTTTACTAAACTGTAAGCGGACGAGAATTTCATTGGAGATAGTCCGACTTTTATTAGCACTGAAAATGTGAGAAATTTGGTATGAGTGAAATTACTTTCTGTATGTCTGGGTTCAATGACTGTAGATTTTATTTTCAGTTATTAAATGTAGTTGGGAATTTCTCAATTCCTTGTGCACTTATTAAGACAACCTGTCACATTTAGATAATAAAAGTTATTGGAGTAAAACTAATAAACATAAATAAGCTAACCAGTTGTAAAGGTCACCAATTAAATAAAATTTAATATTCCAAAAAGAAAAATGCACTCTGCCATGTCTGCGTTATTATTTTCTAAATGCATATCAATTATTATGCCGCTTTCAAAATATTGTCGCAATAAACTAAAGGTCAGAATGTATCAAAATACGAACAATGATAGATACCTCGCAATAATAACAATTGGTTATACTCTACATACCTATTCAAATTAGAGCTTTACAATTTTACTTTACAATAAGTACCTACAAAAATACTTGTTACAATATACTTACTCTGCTCTAGACAGATCACAATGATTGTGCTATGATAAGGCCCGTATTTATAATCAGCTCTCAAGAGTGACAGCGAGTTTGAGTCCGTATCTGTCAAATCCATACTTAATATTGCTCTCAATCTTGAGATCGCTTTATAAATACGAGCCTAAGTGTTACTGATCGATATCATTACCGATATAATAATTGATTATTCATTTATTCAATAACAGACTGTTGTGACTGACTGTGTTCTTTTTTTTTTGAGAGAGAGAACGATTCTACTATGGCAGTGGCAGTTACTGCTCTCCTTTTTCTCGTTGTTTGAGAGTGCTAGAATTAACTTAATTTAGATTCCTTGTAAAAGAAAACGAAAAATATATAAGCCCAAATCTCTGGACTTCATCAGCTCCGGCGAAACAAGTAGGAAAGTACTGTTGGAAAATATTGCGAAATATAGATCGATCTATATCGTGAGTGATGTATGTTAATCCACATTTTTACCGAGGAGCTAAAGCCGTGCTTCAAGTGTTACATGACTTGATCTATAACGAACCATAGGCTGTGGATCAAGGAGAACTAGATTCTGAGCTTTATTGATGTGATTGTGTTGATATTGGTCAAAGCAAAATGGTAACAATATGGAAGAAATAAAAAACCAAAATTGGATTTGGTCACTATTTATATTCAATGCATTAAAATACAAAAATGCAGTCATTTGTTTGACCTTTACTCAACAGGATACCAAAATATTGTCGTTTACAAATACAACAATTATTTGAGAGACATGTTTTAATAAGTATAAGGATGTAATATGTTTGTTGGCTAAAATGCTGTTAATTATAATGGAAAAAATGATTTCATCTCATGATATTTGATCCAATATTTTTAGTACTGATAGCATGGTGATAAAAGTCCATTGAGCGAAATTTACTTCTTCTAAATGGGCACTTTCTACCATTGACTAACGCAATACCTACCTAATAACTGCCTCTGTGGTCTAGTGGTCTAAGCCGTGGGCTTACGATCCGGAGGTCCTGGGTTCGATTCCCAGGGGGGGAATACAAAATTGATATTTGTCAATTTATCACTTTGTGAGGTTTTCCCCAGTTTGGTTAGGACATTGCAGGCTGAATCAACTGCTTGTCCGGAAAGAAAAAGGATTCCGTGCTTCGGAGGGCACGTTAAGCCGTCGGTCCCGCGGTCGCTGTCTTTGATAGTGGTCGTTACTGAAACCATGTCAGAGGCCTATAGCTGTGCTACTAGGCGGTTTGAAAACTCTGACACCAAGGTTTATCGGGTCGTTGTTTGACTCGAAAATCCACTCGCTAAGAAGAAGACCTACCTATTTTTTTTTATTTAAAAGTAACATCTTATTAGTTTATCGGATCCGGTACCACCCATAATTAACATGTTTTCTTTTACATAAAATCTATCTTTTTAAAGTGATACAATGAAAGCCATGACATCCCAATTACACTTGGGCAACGACATGGCCAATTCACGCTCTGTTGTAACTTCGAAGTTTGCATGCAACATGGGCAATTACTACATTACACGATTTTAATTACTTTCAATGGCCACGATTCGGCGAAAACACTTCAAAAATCTCTGGATAGTTCCGTCAAGTTAAGTCATGATGTGAACGGGTCCCGAATAAAATCCTTTGAAATTTTTAAACAAGTTCTATGACAGGATTATAATAAGTCCGTCTATACTGCATCATTTTCTGTTCGCCGTTCAAGACGGAAAATGACAGGTACGGTTTGATTTTAGTTAAATCTTGTTTACGCTGAATCGTGGCCAATGTGTTAGTCGAATTAATGGTTACTGACCTCAGGTAGCGGCCTCGATTGTTATAATTTGTAAATATGGTTTAACTAAGTGTTTGTTTATATTTTTGTTAAACGGCATGTTATGGGTCGTCAGTGTAAGATATGTTTTACTTTTCAAGGTTGAACCAGATCTAATGATTAGATTGCATTTTTGCATAAATAAATAAATAAAGGTACAATATGTTTTTAAGGAATACGGGTAAAGTAGATCGTATTACAAGAGGTTTTATTCAATAAAATATAATGTATTCATAACTAAAAATAATGCTCTACATTATTGTTAGTAAAATGTGCTATCAATCCAAGTATCAATCACAGCATGACCGATGACCAGCCTTCACTGTTCACGGCCATCCAAATATCGGACAGAATAAATACGGCTAAGTGCGAGTCGAACTGAAATGTTAATGGTCCAACGTATACTTATATTTAGTTTTCCGACCCATGGTTTCACTTACAGAATGAATAATGTAATTAGGGTAATGAATTTGAATGTGGATGGATATGTTGGGAGAGGACGACCGAAGAAAAGATGGATGGACTGCGTGAAAGATGATATGTCTAAAACAGGTGTGAGTGTTGAACTGACGGCTGACAGGGATGAATGGAAGAAGAAAACGTACTGCGCCGACCCCAAATAAATGGGATAAGGGCAAGCGAATGATGGTTTCACTTACAGAAACTAAGATAAGTTTTCCAGGGTTGTTTTCTCTAATGAAGCCTTCCAGGGTTGTTTTCTCTAATGAAGCCTAATACGATATATTTATCGATCCCTGTAACAAATATTTAAATCCGCCCAGACCAGCGTGAAATAGTAACAAATACGCAGATGAAACTGCGAGGTGGAAAACTGTACTTAGCCTATAAATAAAAATCTAAAACAAAAATCAAGTAAATTATTAAGAAAAGAAGTTTTTCAAAAAGAAAAATACCTACCTAGATATATAAATGGAACCCCAAAATTTGGACATAAATCAGGTATTGTGGTGCACCCACACACTTCCGACAACCATTTCAAAATCGGCTACTGTAACTAATGGATAGTGACACAGTTGGTAAAAAATTGGTAACTAACAACACAGAAAAAAGTAAAAGGTCAAATATATAGTTCAGGGATCATGTTTTTTAAAGTAATGTTATATCTTATCTTATCTAATCTAATGTAGCCGTTAAGTGTCCCACTGCTGGGCAAAGGCCTCTCTCCTCCCCCTCCATAACTCCCTATCCTGCGCCTCTTCCGGCCATGACTTGCTGAAGGCTGGTCATCGGTCATGCTGTGATTGATACTTGGATTGATAGCACATTTTACTAACAATAATGTAGAGCATTATTTTTAGTTATGAATACATTATATTTTATTGAATAAAACCTCTTGTAATACGATCTACTTTACCCGTATTCCTTAAAAACATATTGTACCTTTATTTATTTATTTATGCAAAAATGCAATCTAATCATTAGATCTGGTTCAACCTTGAAAAGTAAAACATATCTTACACTGACGACCCATAACATGCCGTTTAACAAAAATATAAACAAACACTTAGTTAAACCATATTTACAAATTATAACAATCGAGGCCGCTACCTGAGGTCAGTAACCATTAATTCGACTAACACATTGGCCACGATTCAGCGTAAACAAGATTTAACTAAAATCAAACCGTACCTGTCATTTTCCGTCTTGAACGGCGAACAGAAAATGATGCAGTATAGACGGACTTATTATAATCCTGTCATAGAACTTGTTTAAAAATTTCAAAGGATTTTATTCGGGACCCGTTCACATCATGACTTAACTTGACGGAACTATCCAGAGATTTTTGAAGTGTTTTCGCCGAATCGTGGCCATTGAAAGTAATTAAAATCGTGTAATGTAGTAATTGCCCATGTTGCATGCAAACTTCGAAGTTACAACAGAGCGTGAATTGGCCATGTCGTTGCCCAAGTGTAATTGGGATGTCATGGCTTTCATTGTATCACTTTAAAAAGATAGATTTTATGTAAAAGAAACATGTTAATTATGGGTGGTACCGGATCCGATAAACTAATAAGATGTTACTTTTAAATAAAAAAAAATAGGTAGGTCTTCTTCTTAGCGAGTGGATTTTCGAGTCAAACAACGACCCGATAAACCTTGGTGTCAGAGTTTTCAAACCGCCTAGTAGCACAGCTATAGGCCTCTGACATGGTTTCAGTAACGACCACTATCAAAGACAGCGACCGCGGGACCGACGGCTTAACGTGCCCTCCGAAGCACGGAATCCTTTTTCTTTCCGGACAAGCAGTTGATTCAGCCTGCAATGTCCTAACCAAACTGGGGAAAACCTCACAAAGTGATAAATTGACAAATATCAATTTTGTATTCCCCCCCTGGGAATCGAACCCAGGACCTCCGGATCGTAAGCCCACGGCTTAGACCACTAGACCACAGAGGCAGTTATTAGGTAGGTATTGCGTTAGTCAATGGTAGAAAGTGCCCATTTAGAAGAAGTAAATTTCGCTCAATGGACTTTTATCACCATGCTATCAGTACTAAAAATATTGGATCAAATATCATGAGATGAAATCATTTTTTCCATTATAATTAACAGCATTTTAGCCAACAAACATATTACATCCTTATACTTATTAAAAACATGTCTCTCAAATAATTGTTGTATTTGTAAACGACAATATTTTGGTATCCTGTTGAGTAAAGGTCAAACAAATGACTGCATTTTTGTATTTTAATGCATTGAATATAAATAGTGACCAAATCCAATTTTGGTTTTTATTTCTTCCATATTGTTACCATTTTGCTTTGACCAATATCAACACAATCACATCAATAAAGCTCAGAATCTAGTTCTCCTTGATCCACAGCCTATGGTTCGTTATAGATCAAGTCATGTAACACTTGAAGCACGGCTTTAGCTCCTCGGTAAAAATGTGGATTAACATACATCACTCACGATATAGATCGATCTATATTTCGCAATATTTTCCAACAGTACTTTCCTACTTGTTTCGCCGGAGCTGATGAAGTCCAGAGATTTGGGCTTATATATTTTTCGTTTTCTTTTACAAGGAATCTAAATTAAGTTAATTCTAGCACTCTCAAACAACGAGAAAAAGGAGAGCAGTAACTGCCACTGCCATAGTAGAATCGTTCTCTCTCTCAAAAAAAAAAGAACACAGTCAGTCACAACAGTCTGTTATTGAATAAATGAATAATCAATTATTATATCGGTAATGATATCGATCAGTAACACTTAGGCTCGTATTTATAAAGCGATCTCAAGATTGAGAGCAATATTAAGTATGGATTTGACAGATACGGACTCAAACTCGCTGTCACTCTTGAGAGCTGATTATAAATACGGGCCTTATCATAGCACAATCATTGTGATCTGTCTAGAGCAGAGTAAGTATATTGTAACAAGTATTTTTGTAGGTACTTATTGTAAAGTAAAATTGTAAAGCTCTAATTTGAATAGGTATGTAGAGTATAACCAATTGTTATTATTGCGAGGTATCTATCATTGTTCGTATTTTGATACATTCTGACCTTAGTTTATTGCGACAATATTTTGAAAGCGGCATAATAATTGATATGCATTTAGAAAATAATAACGCAGACATGGCAGAGTGCATTTTTCTTTTTGGAATATTAAATTTTATTTAATTGGTGACCTTTACAACTGGTTAGCTTATTTATGTTTATTAGTTTTACTCCAATAACTTTTATTATCTAAATGTGACAGGTTGTCTTAATAAGTGCACAAGGAATTGAGAAATTCCCAACTACATTTAATAACTGAAAATAAAATCTACAGTCATTGAACCCAGACATACAGAAAGTAATTTCACTCATACCAAATTTCTCACATTTTCAGTGCTAATAAAAGTCGGACTATCTCCAATGAAATTCTCGTCCGCTTACAGTTTAGTAAAGCATTCTAAATATGCATATCGTCATGCGCGGGCGCATACGAGACGACGCGGAAAGCGAGGAAGCTGGAGATCATACACGACACGATCTATGAAGATCTGAGGTAAGGCTGGTTTTCAATGGTTGCGAAGCGATATATTACATTATTAGGTGTACGTATTTGGTACTGATGAACACTCTAGATGGGTGACTGTAATCTGAAGACAATAGAAGCTGACGATGGAATGATCTAACCCATAAATCTAAAAAACACTGGCATTCCCACATGCCACATGAAAATGGAAAACTATAATCTCTGATAGGAAAGTGTGGTTGCCAACCGTTTAGGAGATCATTCCATTTAGCCGGACTTATCTACAGGCAAGCCTTTGATACCTTCGTGCGGGGTCAATAATTTAAAAACCATTTATCCTTATTTATAGTTTAGTTGGTCCTTCCACAGTCTACAAATATACCTAGCACTGCAGTAAGTACTTAACCCAACCCAGCATATTAGAGCTGGCGCGTGAAATTTCCTATAGCTCCAGTCCAGCTGGAAAACCAACTTAAAATGGCAATGCATCTCATCGGTTCAACGACTTCCCAGCTGGTACTGCGATACTGCATAGGAAACTTGTTCAATGCCAGCCGACCACAGATTACATAATTAATCTCACAGCCGTTCATGCATGTATTAATTTGTATGTATGAGTCATGTCAGTGATATTGGTATTGCTGTTTAGCATAGTACGGAGAAAGCATTTGCAGATCTGCGATGTGATGTGAATGGTATGGTGTGATGGTGTTAACTGATAATGCTATCATGTAGAGGCACTGTCTCATAGTTGCAAATCTTTTTCTTTAACCTGCCCA